>JBBLXU010002778.1:0-62730 GCA_037893425.1 Campoplex nolae | reverse complement strand
AATAAACGCTTGACTAAAAATGAGGAGCAGAAAAAAAAAAAAAAAAAAAAAAAAACATCGACGGCGCTATCCTAGTTGTCATGAAAAAAATCTTGCAACGGCCACAACTCGCTTTTATCAATGCGAAAGCTATTGAAAATTAATAGTTTTTTTTTTTAATAAATTAATTTCATGACCCTCGATTCCCAATCTATGAAATTCGCGAATTCTTCTCAGGAGCCAATGTGTTGCGAATTGAATGTTCTGCAAATTTTTTTTCAAGAAATATTGTGGTAAAAGTGACAGTTTCGTCGAAATAGATGAATAACGGTAAAACTTGATAAAAATATAATTTCGAAGGTTAATAACTCTTGAATGGTTAGATTTAGGATTTTTTTGTTGCAAAAAGCATTTGTTGTAGGGCGTCAAGTATGGTAGAAAAATATGCTTTGAAATGAGTGATATCGCACATTTGTCGTTGATGAGTTTAACAATTCTAAAGACGCAAAGTACTATTTTCCATGTTTTTTTCAATATTGCGAGTCGCCAAAAAATCCTTTTAAGACGCGACTCTTGGATGGTCAAACGGAATGTCCGTGCCAAATTTCATGCCGAAATTCGGTTTCGGGCTTTCGAAAGTTTATCCGTTGGACGAAATAATAATTAATGATAATGCTCGAAGAAATAGAATCATCATCTTGAATGAACTGAGAAAAAAACGTATTTGTTTCATCGGATGATTTTCAATGATGTATTATCGATTTAATGAGCCTCTATTATGGTCCGTTGTAACGTGAACGAGTATAATTACGGTCTTTTGTCGCGTCGATTTGGTATCGTTATGTCGGAGAGTTGGTATGAAATACTAATATAATATTCGGCCAACAACTACAATGTATACTAGAAACAAATCTATCGAAATACTTGGGGTTAAGCTACGCGCTACGAAAGATTTTTTCATTATTATTATTATTATTATTTTGTTTTTTTTTTGCATATATGTACAACACGGGGAGTTTTTTCGGGTACGAATTCGTCATTCAAGTATTTTTCCGTCGTGACTCGGGGTTTTCAGTCGGACGTACGTAGTTTAGGTTTTACGTAGTCAGGTACGTAGTTTACGTTATTCAATTTATATATATATTTTTTTGAATTATTCTCCACGGCTGAAATTCCTCTCTATCGAGTGACCTGTTGAATGTTTCGTATACGAAAATTAAGATTATCCCTGCTTCCGCATGAATCTGCTGCTCACCGTATCTCGCAAGAAAAACGAAACAATTTTTTTCCGTAACGATAGCACGAAAAAAAAACTGATTTTGATCTTGCATCCGTGTTCTTCGCCCTAGTGAAAAACGAACTAACGCGCGAATACCAGTGAATAGGTACGCGTCGCCACTGACCTCGGCGATGCAACGTCCTAACAAATGTTGTTGTTGTTGTTGTTGTTGTTGTTGTTGTTGTTGTTGTTATTGTTGTTGTCGTTTTTTTCGCGTCGTTTATTTTTCAAACCCAGATTTACTCGCCTATCGAATGCAATGACAAAGCTCGCAAATACGTGAATCTCAAACAGCTTCTTGTCTTCTGGTTGAATTATACCGCGTCTCTTGATATATTCCTGCTGTGCCAATTAGTCAGAGATAAGAAAAGTATTCGATAGAAATAGCAAGAGAGCTGAGAGGGGATTCACAGAATCTGCGAGCCGAGATAACTGAAAGGAAAAACATAAAATAAAAAATGGGTGGTTCAGGGGGGAGGGGTGGAAAAGCAGGTGGATTCATGGTTCGTGTATAGTTTTTTTTTCTTTTGTTGTTTTTTTTTTTTTTTTTTTTTTTTTTCCACCACGCAATATCAGCGTCGACGATATTGCGATGTGAAATGCTCTTCCTATTGTAAATTGGTCCGTTCGTTTTTTCGTCATCTAAAAAAAAGGAAAAGAGTAACAAACGAAAAAAGCCGATAACGATATTGAAAATCGTCCGACGTTGATAAGGGGTGACGGGGTGAGGGTGGGTGTGGGCACGGGGCGGGGCTCTCTCGAGCCGATGGTGTGAAAAACCTTTTTGTGATGGGATCTGAGAATGTTATTTGTCGTTTTTTCTTTTATTCGTTGTCCTTGTTCTTTGTTCTCTGACTTCTGAGTGATGAAATGAGAGTGAGATAGGGATAGTTACCTGAGTCTGTAGCCGCGTAAGACCACGAATCCAAAGAATTTGTCCTGCCCGCGGCTTTTTATCCGAGTCCGGATCGTAATTCTCGTCTCCTAGATTGATAGCACCGATATCATCCGGCTGGCCGCGGCCCCATCTGTTTTTAAAAACATTAAACCATTTCTTCATCACTCGGTCCCTGTTAAGGAGGTGGTTTTGTTGTGCTTGTTGTTGTTGTTTTGTTTGGTTTTGATTTTGGCTTTTTTTTTTTTTTTTTTTTTTTTTTTTTTTGTATATTTGCAGTTGGCTGACCGTGATGCGCTCGTCTTCGATATTTTGCTGATCATTGCGTCCCATTTCGCTCGTGTCTCTATGCAGGGTTTTTGTTTTTGACAACACATCGGTTTTGACAAAATATATTTTCATAGGGAGTTGGTTCGGGGTTGAATGGATGTGCTATTTCGAGTATCAGGGTTTGCAAACGAGGGTAAAAATAAAAAAAAATTAAGAGGGCACGGGTCGGAAGAAAAGAAGAGGGATGAAGATAAATTGTGCGATCAAGTAATGGTAAGTTTGTTCGTGATGAGATGAACGATATTATGGGCCGGTACTCGGGATATGCCGAATGAGAATCTTCAAGTCAACGCTTCACAAATTTGTGTATTATAACGCGATAACGAATTGATGCCGGTGGTGTTGACGATGACATGAAAATGAATAATGACGTTAACCAAATGAATCCTCATTCATGATTCTGTATATGTCCCGTTGACAAAAAATAAGGTTTTACGAAAACCTCACGCGCGCCTCTACTCGTTAAAGGTAAGAATACACGTATACCAGAAATGGTGTCGTATAGTACCGTAAAAATTTGCTTCGAACGTCGTTTAGCCTGCTTCATCGGAAGTTGCGACATACGCGTTCGTTCGTGTCCCCTCTAGCCTGTTCAGAATATTTCGAAGCGTTAAAAATATTGATCCACGCATAGGAATCAAGCTGCTGTTTTCTTACGTACCACCACCGTCTTCTTCTCAATCGTTTATCATTATCGTTCATAGTATACGGATGTTTGAGGCGGGATCATCAAAGGTGTTTTTAGTTGAGAAAAACAAGGGAACCGGGAAGGGAAAAAAAGCGATGAGGAAGAGGTGCGAAAGATTCTTTCCAGTTCTTCAGTCCTCGGGAACGCGATCTGTCTCTTGGTGTATATAGGAATGGATGGGGGACTTTTCTTTTCTTTTCTTTTTTTCCGTGTTGGGGTTTCATCCGGTACGAGATAGCCACAACTACGTCAAAGCAATTTTCTCGAAATGGTAAACGAGCGCGAAAGACTAAAAATCGATCGAGCCATCGAAACCAGACACCGCAGCAGATACCTCATTCGAAAGCTGATCAAATTTGCTATTATTCATACCACTGCCAATTTAGAGTTGGTAAATTTGCAACCGAACTAAAGAAAAGTCTGTCAGTCGTAGCGTTTCAAGCGAACACGAATATTTTTTCAAAGTGACTTTAATGTTAAGGCGAGCCACTAACCTAATATTAATTGAAATAAATTAATTACCCTGGAATATTACGGTTTTGTCCAAAAAAAAGTAAGAGTCGAAGCTTTATTGAGGAATTTATTAAGCACAAGAGCAATGGGACAGATGGATGGAAAAATGAAGCCAACATAGGTAGACGCTTTACCAGCAGACCCCCTCTAGATTCATACGCGAGTATCTTGAATTGAAAAGAATTTATATAATACAAAGCGCAACATTATTTCACACCTTTCTCGTGGATGATGAGATAAATATTTAGCTTTGCGATAAAAAGCTCCAAGAGAGAGAGAGAGAGAGGAATGAGGTTATAGCCCTGAATTTTCTCACTGGCCAATCGTTGGCATACAAACAAGTACGTAGATTAATTTGCTTGCTTTATTCTTCTTACGACCGTAGACATGCGATGCAACATCCGCTGCGAAAATACATACAACTATATATGAATATATATTTAGACGTTCGATACAGTATATTTGGATTTGTATTCTGGGCTTCGAATGATACTTGAAATCGGTGCGCCAATCGTGTTATCAGTCGACCAATAACGACGATGCGAAATAACGGTAAGGGGTAGTCAAATATATGAGGAGAAACTTGAAATTCACTATCGAGCAAGTGTCAAAGCTAGAACGTTTCGTCACGCGCGCACAATGGTTGCCGGGGGCTATTTAATGAAACGAAATAGAATTACGTTGAAAGCGCACGGAGCGTGTTGAGCCGTTCTACTTGTACTTCTCTATCTTTTCTTATTACTTCCATAGTAGATTTTTTCATGTTCCACTGACCTGCTGGATTTGAAGGAAGTACGAACGTCAGTCCGAAGCACAGTTTCGAAAAATGGGGTATTATTATCGTTCTCCCTTATTTACGGGATATCGTAAACACGAATAATAGAGTATATTCGTCGAGGCCTTACGCAGTTTTAAAAATCAATCATTGCTTTTTTTTTCGCACGTTTCTTGTTTGTTGGAAGACGATTACCTAGATATAGAACATATAGATATCGCCGCCCAATTCGGGTGTACGTGGATTAGCGGTGAAACAGGGAACAAATCTAACATGCATAGGCCGTCTACCATCTACCGGAGGACAAATACTTGAGCTATTCAAGAGTCATTTGTATTTTTTTCCTCCCCCCCCCCTCCCCCCCACGGTCACGGTGCCTCGAAACTAATGAACGGTAATAAAACAAATGTTTACACGATACCGGGCACCATGCTGCTGGATGCCAATGTCTAATCACTGTCAATTTGATGAAAATATAGTATAATTATCATGGTAATCAGCCAAGTCGAAAAAAAGAATCAACAAAAAATACATACGAATAAACGAGTGCGGATATTCATTAATAATAACTTTACGCATATCATCGTGCTATTATTAAAAGCTTTCTAGATGTTTTTTCTTCGTCAAATAGACCGATAAACCAACAATCTACTACCGATAAATCAATCGGCGAATATTCGGCGATCAACAACTAATAAACGTCATTCGTCCGTTACCAGCAAAGCTCTCCTCCAAGCTTCAATTTCATTAAGATGGTAAAACAAACGTGAAAATTATACTCTAAAGGGCAATTGAAAATGAATAAAACGACCTGGTGCAACAAGAAGATGATGGATGTAAAGAAAAAAATTAATGTTTTTTTTTTTTTTTTTTTTTTTTTCTCAAGCTCGAAAGCACGTGTCTTGAAAATAGCAGTAGCGTTGTCCTCAAAGGTATTTTACTCCGATACTGTTCCGAGTATTTACCGCGCCATTGCAATACCGCTTTTGATCAAAACAGCTCGCGCGTTCGATGCATCGCTCGTTGTTGCCTTCTCTGGAAATTGAATATTTTCTTCCAAGGGGATAAAAGGATTAAAAAATTGTTGGATGAGAGAAAATATTTCTTTTTTCTTTTCATAATAAGATTCGAAAAGTTTGCAACATCGAAACGATTGAAAAAAAAAAAAAAAAAAAAAAAAATGGGGGCCTAAAAATTTAATCCTACTTCATCATTTGGTATCCAGTTGCATCTAAGGGAGGGCGGGGGGGGGGGGGAGAGGAGAAAGAGACGCGAGGTTAGTTAGAAATACAGCAACGATGAAAAAAACAATCTGTAAAAATGGGAATCATGATGTACATCGATAGGTTATAAACGGATTGTTGACTTACGAAAGGATCTTGGGTATCTTGCGAGTCGGAATACACGTGACTACTTGGCCCCACAGTAGCGTACCAATCCCGAAGAAGAGACACCACATCCACTGGTCAAGATCCAGAGCTTTTGTGCTGAACGCCATTTTACCATACTGAATGATGAATACCTAATTAAAACATAAATTCACCGGTGAATAACGTTGCTCTTTTTGTTGTTGTTGTTTCAAGCTCGTCGTTCATTGAGCAAAAACGTTCAAGATGAAGAATATATATTTGAATAATTTTCAGACGCGTTATGCTCTAGGTGGATGATGGAGTGAAAAATAGAAGCACTCGCTTGACTCACTTGAGAGGCGCAGGTTCCAATCCAAATCGAATAAAATATGGGATTCGTGAAGATTCCCTGGAAGACATTGCGCTGACCATGAATTTTTCTTGCATTAAATTCGTTGAACACGGTCATCATGACGAATGTGTTGAATATGATTGTAAAGTGTTGGGTCGCACCACCACCCTGTTCCGCAACTCCGAGTCCCGTATCGATGTTGAGCATATCGTGGCCTGTATTTAAAAAAAAAAAAAAAAAAAAAAAAAAAAAAAAAATGAATGATGAATGAAAAATGGATAAATATAGGATAAAAAATGCAAGTAGTTTATTGTAGCAGAGAGGCGAAGGAGGCGTGCAAAACGGCGGAGAATCGTCATTGAATAAGGAGGAATGAGCGCGAGGTATTGGTCGGGATGATGGAAAAAGAGTGAGTATATAGCAAAGACTGACCTTTGAAAAGAAGGGTAAAAATAACGACCAACTGATAAACCGCCTGACCAAGTATGTTCTTCATCATGGTTCGTGATATAAGCGGTTTCGTGCGTCCATAAGGTTTACGGAGTAGAAGATCGGGGGTCGGTAATTCGGTGGCGAGAGCGAGCGAGGCTAGAGTGTCCATAATTAAATTAACCCACAACATTTGTACGGCTTTGAGTGGTGAATCTTGTACGGCGCAAGCGCCGATAAACGCGACGATAACGGCAACAACATTGACGGTAAGTTGAAATTGCAAGAATTTGGCAATGCTATCGTAAACGTTACGACCCCACATAACGGCTTTGACTATCGATGAAAAATTGTCATCGGTGAGTATAATGTCGGATGCTTCCTTGGCAACGTCGGTGCCGGCAATACCCATCGCAAAACCAACGTCGGCTTTCTTCAACGCCGGACCGTCGTTGGTACCGTCACCGGTTACCGCGACAACTTCCCGGGATGCCGATACTTTACTATCGATCATTCCCTTAACCAGGGTGTATTTGTCGGTTGGCGATGATCTCGCGAGTACCCTCAATTTTGGCCATACTTTGTCGAGCAAATGTTGCTGGACCTCCCCGTTACTGTCCCTTATCCTCCTGTTGAATTCTTTGCCCTCCAGTATGAGCCAATCTTCGTTCGGCTTGAATATACCACACTTTTGGGCAATCGAACGCGCGGTATTGACGTTGTCACCCGTAACCATTCTCACCGTTATACCGGCTTTTTGACATTTTCTTATGGCATCCGGTACCTCGGGTCTGACGGGATCCTCGATACCAACTATACCCAAACAGGTTAAATTACAAACGATATTATCCTCGTCCTCCCAGTTTGGCTCGTTCTCGCTATGAACCTGATTTATCTCCGCTTTTCCAGGTACAAAGTCACGATACGCTATTGATATTGTACGTAATCCGTTACACGCCATTGGCTCGATCACGTTCTTAACGAGACGATCTTGCATGTCTCGCGTGAATTTTTCCAAATTTCCGTCCCGACCATAAATAAAGGCACATCTGAAACACGCAAACGAAAAAATTTATCAAAAAATATCGCCTCGTCGACGAGAGGGGGGGGGGGGGGGGCTGCTACTACTACTCGTTACGTGACGGACGTGGACGCACTTCTTCATGATGATCTCGGATGCACCCTTGGTGAAGAGTCTGTAACCACCGCCCTGTCGCGGTATCACCGTCGACATACTCTTTCTAACGCTGTTGAACGTGTATACCCGCGTGAATGTTTCCTCCGGTTGGTCATCCCTCAACGTTTGATAATTTTTGCCCAGGGCAATTACGAATCCAAGTAAGGCACATTCGGTTTTGTTACCGACTTGCATCGGCAAATCGGTAGGATCTTGCCCGGGCATTATTCTGGACGTGTACGCCGAATTAATCGATATCGATTGAATCAACAGGTTACCAACGTGATTTGGTATTTCCGCGAACGACGGTATCGTTTTGCTCAATTTTTCGCACAGATACGATTGTACGACGGTCATTCGATTGGTCGTCAGTGTACCCGTTTTGTCGGAACATATCGCCGTTGCGTTACCCATTGTTTCGCAAGCGTCCAAATGACGTACCAAATTGTTGTCCTTCATCATTTTCTAATTTATACAAGACCCCAGAAATTTATAGAAACAATAACAACAACAACAACAACAACAACAACAAAAACAACACATTAAATGTACAATAAACAATAATCGGGATCTATTAGCCAGCCCGGTATACGAACCTTGACGGAATAGGCGAGGGAGAGTGTGACCGCTAGAGGAAGACCTTCCGGTACGGCGACGACGAGTACGGTCACACCGATAATCAAATGGCGTACGAGATTTCCTGCATACTTGCTTTTCCATGGCTTTTGCTGTATAACGAAAGTCGTTATGCAAAATTGTATGACTAGTATAACGACTGTAAGAACGGCGATCGTCGAGCCAGCGTAACCAATTTGTATCGCGAGTTTCGTCAGCTTGGCCTGTAATACGCTCTTTTCTTTTTTCGATTCGTGGCCTCCACCGCCACCGGATGCTCCTGCTGCTGCCGCTGCTGCCGCTGGAGCGTGATGATTTTCTCCACCGTCGTGTTGTTTAGCTCCTCCACTCGCGTGACTGTTGCTCGTTATTTCTCCGACTTCGTCGCCTTTTTTTCAATTGAAACAATTCACGCGTCAGTCGAGTGTATTTACAGAGTCTCGTTATATTTTCTTCGAGATTTTGGCTCGCAACTCTCTCTCTTCTCGAAGCTCGTAACGGACAGCAATAACTTATTATGTTAACGATATTCAAGGCTTCTTGCGTAAAGATTTCGAGAATCGTGATAGAGTCACGAGGAGTCCAAAATCTCTTTCACCTTGGGCGCTTGCGCTCGCTCGCGCGCGCACGCAGACACATTCGATAAATAATTAATAATTATTAATCAGCAAATTTGTTAAAAATAAAAATGAGATAAATTAATTAGGCCATCATTGATAATCCGCATAAACCGCATACAACAAAAATTCAACAGAGTTATTAAATTAACGTATTATGAATGCGTACATCATTGTTAAATAATGAAACCGTACACGATTCCATCGTGTGTATAATGTGTTGGCGATATTTGGAAAAAAAATGAAAAGGAATAATTGGTGATAGCTGCGTGACGAGTTTGAACGGGAGTGTGCGAGATCAACCACCAATGGGATATCGACGTGTCGTACGACGCGAGCGGAATCGAAGGTGATAGAAGGCCACGAAAACACTTGGAAGGTGATTTATTGTTCAAGCATAATGATGATACAGTAAAGAAAGAGTGAGAAGAGATAAGCGGATGATAGTTAGACAAGGTATAAATGCATTACTTTCATTATATTCTGTCGAGCTTTATTACTTTTTTTTTTAATCGATGTGACAAGATTGTATATAGAAAAAAAAAAAAAAAAAAAAAAAAGATTTTCGTCTCCCGAGAACATTACATCGAACTTGATCGTTTCATTTCTGTCTCTTCTACTCGATTCTACATGTCCGACATCAAGTCCGTAGGTGACGAATTTATCAAAATATAGATTCATTATAGCGGCAAGTGAAAAAGAAAAGGAAAAAAAAATAAAAATAAAAAACGCGAAGAAGAAAAGAAAAAGCTTAATAGACTTGGCAATTGAGAAAGAAAAAAAAAATTGATAAACAAAAAAAAGAATAAACAGTTCGTGAAACTTTGTTCGAGAGAATATGTAATGTTGTTCTAGTCACCTGATAGAGACTTCTTCTTCCGCTGCTTTTTAGCCTCTAGATATCAAAAAGAAAAAACGCATGCAAAAGAAAAAAAATTCATTAGCAATTGTTACGAAAAGTCCGTCAAAAATGGTTCATCGGAGTAACTAGCATCGCGCGGTCCGATCGGTTCGCGATTGCGAAAAGGCAATTTATACGCGTGTACAACGAGAGACGCGGTAGCGACTCGAATATATATATATATATATATATATATACACATAGGGGAGTATGGGGCAAAACCGGGCAAAACGGACATTCAACGATTTAAGCAAATTTTATCGATGAGCATAATATGGTCGGTCTTTCAACTATATTTGAGTACCAACATTCATTTCCAGGCTTTGTTTCTCGAATTTTGTAAAAAACATTTATTAGGGCAAAACGTACACACAGCCTCTCGGAGCAGGTATAAAAATCGAAAAACCGACATTTTTCCAAATACAGACGTTCCAAGCGACTGTTTCCGAATAGAATGCCAACTCGGTGATATAAGAAAAGAAACGAGACCCCGCTTGGACCCTCATTCCTCGGCATATGAAAAAGAAAAATTAGGCAAATCTTGAAATCGCATTTGGGCCATATTGAGTCTACCGTGGTAGGGTATAATAATTGATGTTTGAACTATATTGGAGTCCCACAATCGATTTTCGGTCCTAGTTTCCGGAATTTCGTAAAAAAAAATTTTTGGGGCAAAATGGACACAGCCTCTCGGAGGCATAAAAAATTGAAAAATTACATTATTCGCATTTCAGACGATAGAATCGATTGTTTCCGAATGGCATGTGAACTATGTAAATTTTATAAAATTTACTTTTTACGTGTATCCGTTTTGCCCCCCCCCCCCCCATATGTCCATTTTCCGTCAGAATTCACTGATTCAGGCTGATTTCGGGTAAAAATGTAATTTAGGCTGGAAAAAAAAAACAATTTATGAATTTTACAATTTTTTAGATTTAGAAATGTCCGTTTTGCCCCATATTCCCCTATAATACTTTTAAACAAATGTATAAACATATTTTCATAAGGATATGCGAGAGAAATTCGGATTAATGAATCAATCGTTTAACTGGATTTGAAGTAAAGAAAGGAGCCTGTGTGAATGAGGAGCCTGGAGTTAAATTATATTCAGACATCCCGTCGCGTATCAAGATTTTCCAGTATAATAACGCATAGTTCAATTGTATTACGCTCTTGAAATATTGTTTCAAGGTGATGAATCAATCGGTCTCCCGACCGGTAAAAGAGTGTTTTTTTTTTTTTTTTTTTTTTTTTTTTTTTTTTCCAGACACGCTTGATATTTTGAGGAAAACAACGTGTATGGTACTACGGTACTAGGTAGTTACACCACCTTTCGGTGTATGCGAAGTGTTCCACGCCAAACCGGCGGACTTTTTCCCTGACCCCTGCCAATTTAATTCATTTTTTTTCTTAGATTTTTATAAACACCCCTCATTGGGAAAAAACAATTTTCTGGAAAAAAAAAAAAAAAAAAAAAAAAATGCCCCGTTGTAAAAATCCCAAAAATGCGTGATGAAAATGTAGAACATTTTAAGCTATTATCCGTAGTGCAAGTACGATTTTTTCTGTGTTTTGCGAGCTATTAACGTTCTGAAAATTCCGAAAAATTCGTGCACCGCTTACTTTCGGCTGATGTTGAAATATTTTCAAACTCAAGACGAATTATCTTGACAACTTTTGAGTATTCTATCGGGCCAAAGTGACCGGTTTTCGGATTTTTCAGAACTTTTCAACATTGATAGCCCTTGAAAACAGGAAAAAAATGATACTTGCACTACGATACATTTTTAACACATAATCGCAAGGTTGTAAGGACATTTTTTTTTCAAGGCCTATCAACGTTGAAAAAATGCCGACAAATTCGAGAACCGCCTACTTTGTGCAGACACGTAAATATTATATGACAGCCGAAATTAATTTTCCTGACAGTTTTTGAAAAATTAATCAGTTCGAAGTTAACGGGCTTGGAATTTACCCGAATTTTTAGAACGTTAAAAGCTCGAAAAACACAGAAAAAATCATACTTGGTTGATTTTTTTTCGGGACGTTTTTTTTTCCTCCAATAAGGGTTGTTTATGAAAATTAAAAAACGGAAAAAAAAATTTTGTTTCTTTTAGTCTCGATGTAATGACATGGAAAAAAAAATTAATCAAATTGGCAGGGGTCAGGGAAAAAGTCTGTCGGTTTGCCCTGGAATGCCTCATGTATAGTATGTCTCTCATGCACTCGCGCAACCGATACATCATTTTAAAGCTCAAAAAAAAAAAAGATATTACACGAGAATCATCACACGCGCGCCAACATTTTTCTCTTAAGAACCAACGTCTTGACGAAAACAAGCATTATTTAAAATATTAGCTCGGAACAATCGCGTTGAATCTTTATTTCATGCATATATAGAGAAAGCAGCTTTGTTCCGCCCGACTATTTTTTAGCGATGCTACATCGATAATTCAAATCCACGCTCTCCATTCAAGACGCTTCTCTCGTTTCTTTCTCTTATAGATACCAAAAACATGAGACTTTATTTCGTTCATTCGAAAATAAGGACCGATTCTTTCTTCGCCCAGCCTCGTATATATATATATATATATATATATATATATATATATATATATATACGTAAATATGTACGTATGTATTTTTTCTTCCTGCATCGTTGTTCACCGGGGAGGAGCCTCTCTGCTACCTCTTTTTAAAAAATTTTTTATTCAATTCTTTACAAGTTTTTCTTTAATAATGTTTTATAAATGATCGGTCATGTTGATGGAGGATTCTATACGATTATGAACACGAACAGTCTGGAAGGGTAGAACTGTGATGATAAACCGAGGAGGAGAACTGTATGGATCAGCTCACCATAATAACCACCGAGCTTCGAAGAAGCTAGAGGCGGTAAAATTATGATTTATCATAGGACGCTCCAACAAATTGGTATTATTTTGATTACATACAGGTCCTTCTACTTGGGAGAATGAATACAAGAGGGCCCAATTTATAGCGCGCGCGCGGCAGCAGCATACGCTATATGACAATTTTATGACAATGAGAAGACTGAAAAAACCATGTAACGAGCACGGGACAAAAAATCGGATAAAAAAATATGGAGGCTTTTCGCGAAATGAGGGTCGACGAATCGAATTTGAGTTGATAATTGTTCGACCTAAAACTTGTTTCAGACTAAAGGGGGTGGGGGGGGGGGAGAGGCGGGAAGGGGGTATCGCGATAAGGAGTTTTTCCAACTAGTTAATGGACAATAAAAATAATGACATTCTAAAAAAAATGGTTACAGAGACATGCGAAAAAGCCGACCCGGGGTATATGGTCGGCTGCTGGCTTGCGTGAGTTTAATGACAATATTTTTTCTTCGTTTCGTTTGTTCGTTCGTTTATCGGAGGTTTGAATGAAATATATATCACATCAAAATGAAAACCATGCGTAGACACTTTCAGGCTCCGCACTTGCCTGGATCAAATGAATCTCGAATTAATCGAGTTTGCCAGCTCGCTCTTTCCGCAATGAAAGTTAAGGATAACATATTGCGAGACGCTTTAAACGGGGACGTTATTTTTGACGAGTGGCAAACTCGTACAATAATATCAAATTGTTTGGGCAAATATTAGTACATACCCTTCTTCATTTTCTTGATTTCTTGCTCTTGCTGGTCGACGGCTGCACCCAAGAGAGTAAAGATAATACCGGCCTGGGAGTTTACACCAACCGCGGCGACCAACATCTTACCCGAGCCTTCCATCACGTGTGTACCTTGGAATATTTCAAACAAAATATCTCATATTTCGCATCTCATTATGATGCGACGGCGGCGGCGGCAGCGATTTGTTTGTTTATCAAGCAACTATTTGGAATTCGTTGCTAAATGTATGGAATCGTACACCGCATATATTTCAATCTTGCTTGATCCGAATCTTAATAACTTGACAGATTCTTTCTTCAAACGTAATCTACTACCACCCGCCGCCCCCACCTCTCAATATCCTCTGAATTTTCCATTATTTGGATCTCTCTCTCTCTCTCTCTCTCTCTCTCTCTCTCTCTCTCTCTCTCTCTCTCACACACACACACACACACACACGCGGGAAAGAAGCTTCTTTCACGAGGGGGCCGTATTACACTCAAACGCGAGTCGTTGTATCATCGAAGAAGAGTAATGAATTTTTTTTTTCGAGGCATACCCGATAGCACCATAGGATCAAAAGCTTCGCCTTTCTTAACGTGGTCCGATTCTCCCGTCAAACTGGATTCATCCACTTTGAGGTCATTGCTCTGTATAAGAATACCATCGGCGGGTAACAAATCGCCGTATTTTATCTGAAACGATAAAATAAAAGTGATAAAAGTCACGTAGGCTCGGCTAGCGTCAAGTACTTGTTTATATCGCTGCTGCGATTGATTCTATCGAATCAATGACGAAATGCAAAATTTTACTTGTTCCAATTACCTGACATATATCACCGACGACGATATCCGATACGGAGATTTGTTTAACTTCTCCTTGCCGAATTACCGAGAACTTGTGTTCTCCTTCTATTCGATTTTGAAGACCTCGAAATTGTCGTTCTTTGGAGTAGTCGTTGAATGCCGTAACTATCACCACCACTATTACAGATATAAGGATCGCGAGGCCCTCGATCCAGCCGTATTTACCCTCGTCCTCGTCCAGATGACCAACTGGATCATTTGAATCAGCTTCCATTAGTTCGAATATGTACCATTCTTTCAATTATTACTCATTGCTTCGCGATACAATTAATGGCTCAACTTTTAATTCTTACGACAACGACAACGACGACGACGACGACGACGACGACGACGACTCGTCATGCGCCGTCGTATATCCTTGTTACAGTTTCGCAATGATACATTTAAAAGTTTCATTCTTGACCATTGCGAAACAACAACAACAACAACAACAACAACAACAACAACAACAACAACAACAACAACAACAACAACTTGAACGATTTCGATATTTGGGACATTTAATAATTTAATAAATGATCCTCGACCGTTTCAACTTACTCGTATCTTCTTCGTCATCCGTTGGTTGATAGAAGCTAAGACCTAACGAAACCAATGCGGCTATTTCCAGAATGATTAAAGTAACATCTTGCAACGCTTCCCACACTAATTGTAAAAATGTTTTTGGTGGTTTCGGAGGTATCATGTTTGAACCAAATGTGTCTCGCCTATGCTGTATATCCGCTGTCGATCCACTGAGGCCTGGAAATGAAAAAGACACACATTTTGTCAATCGATTCATCAAATATCCCTTTGTTCGTTCCTACAAGCAAATCTCGCTCACATACACGCGCCTATCCATGGAAAAATGTTTGCAAGCGATTATACATGTATACATTCGATTTTTCTCATTTTGGAATAAAAATCGCGACTAAAGTTCTACGAATGAACATCTTGACCATTTTCGTATTCATAAAGATCTGGGGCAATTCGAGTAAAGGGTACTTTGGGGTCCAACATGCGACGAATAAACTTTAACGCATTTGAACAAAATGAATCTTTTTCATGACAAGTCGTTGTAATTTTTATCCGGAAAATTTCTTCGTTTTCTTTCCATTCCGTTACAATTACAAGAGAAATCAAATTTCACAAAGTTCAACCTGAGAACCAAAGTAAATAGATGGCCAAAACGAGCTTCTTCGATCGCGACCAACACGCTTTCTCTATTTTCAAACTGAATAATGTTGTAATTATTTAATTGGTCAAACGAGTGAAATTTGGAGAAACTATTAGAGTTTGCGGAATATGCTAATGATGAAAAATAAAATATGATACTCACCTTCGCTGGGCGAGGTATACAATTTTTTACAAATCTCCTGAACGCCTCCGTAGCCATTAATTTTATTGACACCTTCGCGCCCTCGATGTTCCATGAGATCCCTAAGCTGTTTCAGAGTAATGCCATATTGGGCGGGTCGCCCATCTATCGTCGCCATTCTGCCTCGTTTCTCCTAAGTTGGCCTATGCCAACTCTGCTGTGCTGCTCCAAAGCTAATCAGCTCGGACTACTTTCTTCGCACCACTACTCCCTTGACCTCCGTACGATTGGAGGTCCGGTAGCTGTAAAACGTCAAACACACACATACGCTAATTTTAATCAAAAGTCTTGATATAGTAGTTCGTACACGTGTATACTATACGAGAGCAGTGCAATCTTCACAAAATATATCGTTTAACCAAGCGATAAGACCTCCTCCGCTATGATAATTATCAAAGTATCGAGATTAACGCCTCTCCAACTATTCATTCGGACTCTCCATTATTTTCTTGTTATACAATACGAACTGGTGTCTCATAAAATTGTTAAACAAAAAAAAAACGAAAAATCTCTTTACTTCGAAATGTAACATAAAAAAAAAGAAGAAAATAATCATAAAATAACTTGCTCAGGATTTCGTTTTTCTGATTTGCAAATATTTATCAATGAATAATTGAACGATAATTATGGCAGCTGATGTGAAATTGAGGGGATGTTGGTGGGAGACGTTTACCGCATTTCTTGTGCATACTCTATTTGCATACCATTTCACACTTTTCAAACTTTATGACTATTTTTTTAATGCAAAATGTTGGCATTATTTTTTTTTATATTCACTTCCAGTATATCGCACCGGATGAAAATTATAACCCAAAAAAAATATGTATAGTATACATAAGACGCGCGCCAGTTTGGACTGAAATTAGTAGCGCACAAACGGTGGTGGTGGTGTCGTCAAGTGTAGTCGATGATCGAAGATTGCGATATGTTCAAACAATGTGTAGCGGCGTTAAAGTTAAATAAACAAAAAAGTTGGCGATGAATTTCGACATACTACAAATAAGAACACTGTCCGGCCGGCGGCACATGTAGAAAGTTATTTATATGTAAAAAATTGGTCAAGACAATGATCACCGTTTCCGAGAAAACTGGCGACAAACCCACCCACTGATCGCAGTGAAACGCACAACTCCCGTCTTCTTGCCCTACGGGCAGTCGGGAGTTAAAAAATCAAAGTATCTCAAAGTGGAGAAAAGAAGTATGTATAGATAGCGGCGCGGTAAGCGTTACGCGACCGCTTTTCAACGCGGCGTTCGTTCGATTGCCCAACAACGCATTGAGTCTCTTGATCGTCGATGAGCTGCTTTTTTTTTCTCCCATGACAATAAGGATTCGATAAAATTATCGGATCAGAAAGATAAAACACTGTCATATTATTCAATAGCTTTCGAGAAATTTTATTAAAACTACTTGAAACCTTTCGAGAAAAAAACGAAAGAATTTCATTCAACAATGACAATCCTAGTTTGTATTATACTTGGTAGTTATCGGAACTCGAATATTTCTTTATCGAAAGATAAGTAGGTAGGTACCTGCTTAGTATAGTACGCGTGATACAAAAGCAGATACGTTTGACAAGTTTTTCGAGGTCTCTTGTAGGATGTAGTATAAATAAATAGCCAACAATTTCATCGGTGTACTGCGCTCGAGTTACGAGAAACGGAATCTTGAACCACGCGATTCTTCGCTCCTCCCCCCCCCCCCCCCTATACTTTTCGATTTCGATATTATTCATCGGGAAGAATAAGAAAAAAAAAACAAGCTCCGAGAAGATGACGGAAAAAATACTATATATATTTATTTGATGATTTATAAAGACGCGATAGATATACGCAAAGATGCGCGGCGCGGTCGTGATTTGCGGAAAATTCGACTAAAACAATTCGTCTAAAAAACAATTTGACTAAAAACAATTCGACTAAAACAATTCGACTAAAACAGTTCGACTAAAAACAATTCGACTAAAAAAATTCTGCTAATAACAATTCGTCTAAAACAATTTGGCTGAAACAGCCGAACTGAAATCAATTCGACTAACAATGAGTTTTATAATAAAATTCGGGTGAAACACAAGTTTCTCTTTTGCTTCCTCTAAAAACTTCGTTTTGTTAAAATTTTTATTAAATTCCTGTGATTGATGTGTCCATGAAGTTTTGAGATATCTGGCTGGATTCCATTGCATTAATTAATTAATGTAATAATTACATTAAATTGCAAGCATTTTTCAAAGTTCATCCTGCCCGTTTATAAATTTCCGCTCTCTGCCGGACCCGGAGTCAACGAACGAGGACGTGGCGAATTCCTGACTCCATTTGTTTTTTTTTGTTTTTTTGTTTGTTTTTTTCTGTTTGTTTTTTTGATAATGATACGCGTTTAGACGGTATATTAATTGATATATGTGTGTAATCGTTGAGTGGGTTTGGAGCACCTTCGATGTGTGTGTGAAATCGTTGGGTGGGTTTGAAGCACCTTCGATGTGAGTGTGGAATCGTTGGGTGGGTTTGGAGCACCTTTAATGTGTGTGTGGAATCGTTCGGTGGGTTCGGAGCACTTCCGATGTATGTGTGGCATCGTTGGGTGGGTTTGAAGCACCTTCGATGTGTGTGTGGAATCGTTCGGTGGGTTTGGCGAACCTTCAATGTATCTGTGGAATCGTCGGGTGGGTTTGGAGCACCTTCAATGTGTGTGCGGAATCATTGGGTGGGTTTGGAGCACCTTCGATGTGTGTGTGGAATCGTTGGGTGGGTTTAGAGCACCTTCGATGTGTGTGCGGAATCGTTGGACGAGTTTGGAGCGCATTCGATGTGTGTGCGCAATCGTTAAGTGGAAAAAAAATAAGAAAAAAATAAAAATGCATTCAGATATCTGGTACGTACTCGTCGTTGACTCCGGGTGTGGCTGAAAGCGGGCACAAAAAAGAACATTTATCGACGAATTTTCCCCAGACGCGGAAATGAGTAATGTTTTCAACCGAATTGTTTTCATCGCGTCGTTACTAGGCGATTAATTCTCAGTCGAATTATTTTTAGTCGAATTGTTTTTAGTCGAATTGTTTTTAGTCGAATTGTTTTAGTCGAATTGTTTTTAGTCGAATTGTTTTAGTCGAATTGTTTTAGTCGAATTGTTTTTAGTCAAATTGTTTTTTAGACGAATTGTTTTAGTCGAATTTTCCGCAGACGGCGGTCGTAGTACATTCCTCCCCGGTTCACCGCCGCGCGCTTAATTAATTCTTACATTTCGTTAATCATCGGTATCACACGTTCATCGGTAATTTCGTAGTAACTGTAAAAATCTGCGTAATTCTACGAACGAGCATGAGATTGAACAATGCGCGCGAAAGGATCGATGACGGGGCTGCATTACACGCGTGCGACGATTAAAAAATAACGCATAGCCTCAGCATTTCCGTTTCCATTGCGTCACTTTTTTATTAATTCGAATCATCTATTTTGAAAAGTTGACGCACCACCGTCGCTGTTTCCATGAGTTTCGATGAAATTAAAAAAAATGTCTACTACGTACGAGTGTGATCCGCGATTCACGAAGCAATAGTTTTATTATTATTATTATTATTATTTCTCAAGGATTTGCCGAGGCGAGGAAAAAAATGAAGGAATGAATAAGAAGGCGTGTTGGAAAGTTGAGTTGGTTGTTGTTGTTGTGAATGATGCGCGATATGGGCGGAACGAGGGACGACGGGAGGATGCACGCGTGTGCTGCTGAGAATTTAAGCGTTATGGTCATTGAGATACTGCTTATCCGATTGCGACGCTTCTTAGGCTTGGCGAGACAAAAATGGAGAGAGACAGAGCAGAGTAGTTTTATGAAATAAATATATATCCGCCGCGAATAGAGCGCATGCGAAAATTCGATTGGTGCGTCAACGCTGCTGCTGCTGCTGCTGCTGCTGCTGCTGCTGCGTTCACGCGCAGCGTCTTATAGAGAACGATCGCGGCTATCGGTAACTGTTATATCGTTGCGCGTGGATTCGCGCGCTCGCTGCAATTATATCGCATATGGTATAAACATCGGGACACCTCATATTTTCGAGCCTGCGTACGAGATAAAAGCTCATCGCGTCGGTCAGTGCGTTAACCCGCGTGTGATATAACGACGCGAAGAATCATTTTCAAAGAGCCCGCAATAGCGTTTGAACAGTTATTTTTATCCCGATACATTACCCCATATTGATGCATATTTTCGAGGGCCACGGGAAACTGTGAAAAAGCCGCTGGCCGATACTTTTACCGGTCCATCGCGCTACTACGGCGCGGCGGCATGATGTCGGAAAGAGAGTAGCGCGAAGCAGCGAGCCACCACCGCCTCCTCATCGGGCAGCTATCGCGTCAATAAATGATGGGTGCGCACGGCACAAGCGCGTGAAATTAAAAACAACAAACCTTAAAAATTAAAAATGCATGCGTGCAAATAGGAAACGATCGAAGCCGAGCTGCTTGTCGACTCGAAAACTCGAAAAGAAGGTCGCGCTGTTTGTCGCGATCCGGTTTATGATAATAAACCCCGTATACCTATATATATACGGTGACCCCAGCAGGTGCTGGTACAACACATTTATAAAACGGGGATATATTATTTCCATTATAATGGTTTGTACCGCATCGAAAAGTGAATATTTTAACGTTTCAACGTTTTTATACCAGCCTCATGACCGTTATTTTCGCGATTCATTGACCTTATCAATCCGCCTTTTTATAAGGATAACCGAGAAAAGGCGGTTCGAGAGTCGCGGCCGTGAGGCGATTATATTCTATTCTCTCGCATTGTCAAATATTGCGACATACCGGCGGTGCGCGGTGAAAAAAAAAAAAAATATATATAAAAAGCGCGTGTGATGACGAGAACAACACTATACCTTATTGTGTTTGTCTACACTATTATTTCGTTTCGTGTCGAAATCGACGGAGCCAACAATTAACGAGCGGAACACGTACAGAGATCCGGCCGCATCCACCTTTCCTATCACATTATTACGGTGCGTCGCGTACCACGACACAAAGCACACAAACACTCGCGCTATTTCGGAATGCAAACTTTAATCAACTCTCGCATCGATTCCAAGGCCCATGAAAACAATACAAATAATTATTCTCATTTAAAAGTGCCCTAGAAAAACAATCTTCATTATTAAAATTACACTGTAAAAAATGAAAAATATCCTATATATTTTTTAATTCGGTGTATTCGCGTTGAATTTATTGCGATCATGCTGCTATTGTGATATTTATAAGTCGGTATTTAAGTGATGATGATAATAAACAAAGCTATTCGATTCGAGTTATTGAATTCGTCGATTGGACCGGCAAATTGAACGGTGACGAGCACAAAGCTGTGTCGAGACACCACAGCCGACTGAAGTATAAAAAAAAAGGTCCGAGGAATGGAGCAACAGCAGCAGCAGCAGCAGCAGCAGCAGCAGTATCGAGGGGGGAAGCGAGGAAAAGAGATAGCAAAATAGAGATAGAGGAAACTCAACCAAACGCGCTACGTCACTTCTGAAATCATCGCCGCTCGTACTACATTATATAGTATATAAATAATATGTATGTGTATACATAAATTTAGTATGCGTGAGGCAAAGTGTTAGCCGTATATATTTTTTCTCGTATGGTACTCCGGTCCGTACGTTTACGCCCAACAACGTCTGATCGGCGTCTCTCTCTCTCTCTCTCTCTCTCTCTCTCTCTCTCTCTCTCTCGATCCCCTTCCACCGCGGCGGCGATTCCTCGTGCCCGGGGAGCGAAGGAACGAAAGAGCGTCGTGATCGCCAACAACCGTTTTAACGCTATCTCCGCTATCAACACACGCTTCTTGGTACATGTTCCTCCGGGGAGTCTCGTAAACTTGACAAGCTCGTATTCTCCGCAACCAAATATATCGCCGCCAAGTTTCAAGACTTTTTACTCGCATAACCAAAATGCAACTTTTTTTTTTGTATTTCGGTCCCCACGCCTCATTTTTTTTCCCCCTTCTCAATGCTCTTGCAATGATTTTCGGGTTTGTTGATCGTTTCAGCTCGTTGAAATAAGAATTAAAAAAAAAAAAAAAAAAAAAATCCCAACATTTTCGTCTCTTTCGAAGCGCCAAGTCAGACACTATTAAATATTCTATACTTTTATTTCGCTCAAATTCTGAAAATCTTGACGTATCCATTGAAGGAACCTCTCATGGTAAAAAAAAAATTTTCTTGTCCATATCCATTCACGAGATACGACTTTTTTTTTCCCTTTTATTTTATGTTTTTCTTTAAACCTTGGTTTTTTATTGCACTTTTCGAAAAAAAGGATAAAAAATGGATCATGTTCATCTTCTATAGGTACTTTCCTTGAAGACAGCTTGAAGCAAAAGAATAATAATGATTTCAGAAGGTTCGACAGTTGATGAAAACTTTTCGTTACATCGAACGACTTTCTATCGTAATTGATCTTGATTTCGAGAGTGTAAATTTGATTATCCTTACTATATTCAGCATTGTCCAGCACCGGAATAAGATGCGCAATGACGGATTTATTTTTATGTTTCTGTAGTACGAAATTTGAAAAGTTTTCGACAGACGCGATGACCCGCCGCCGCATCTCTCGCCGATTCAAAAAATAAGAAATGTTGTACATCCTTAACTGCAGGCGCGCTGACTGTAGCAATCGCGCGAATGCTACGCTTCGAATCAATGAAAGTGAAGAAATTATTTGTTTTAGTATATGTACAAGATGAGTTTGATTCGATCAATGAATGAATGAAAAGCCTTTCGTTCATCTCGTTGAGCAGTTCGGTCCAATTGAAACGGAGTTATACATATGGGGCATTCCACGTCAAACCACCCAGTCCGTGACCCTCACCACTTTCGATTTTTTTTGAAAACTTTTATCCGTTATACTACTTACTAAAACAAGTTGACACAACATTTTTTCAAATGCCCATAACTCATTCGGAAATATGGGTATAAAAAAAAAAAAAAAAGAAAAAAAATAGTAGGTCATTTTCTTCGTCTTGAATCGTAGTTTCATAAAAAGAAATCGGAAAAAAAATTAAAACTGATTTTCGATTTTTATTCAAAAATATTAAATTTTTTTTTTTTTTTTTCCAAAACTTGGACCCTTTTGATTTTCCTGAAAAAATTCACCGAGTTTCTGAAGAGATTTTTGCATGTATTAAAAAATGCGTAGCTCGTGATATCCATAATTTCGATTTTTGTCCCTATTTTCAAAGGTGCCCCCGTATCGATGAAATAGTTAGGCAAATATGGCAAATAGTTATATAATAATAATAGAGTTATGAGCATTTAAAAAAATAAGAATTCAAAAAAAATTCCTTCAAACTTGTTTTAGTAAGTAGGGGAGGGCCGGGCAAAGCGGAACACCCGGGCAAAGCGGAACACCCCCCCAAAAAAGTGAAAAATTTTTTTTTCGACGGAAAGTTGAAAATCTTGATGATTCTTCTTAGGACATCCATTGAAAACATAATAATCAATACGACGACCAATTTTTTCAAAAAATGAAAATTTTTTCGAAATTGAAAAATTTGCTCATTTAACTGCGAATAAGGGTTGTAGAAGTGATATTCGTTATAAAATTGTATATTTCTAACAGGAAAATGAAAATAATGTTTTTTTTTGTTGAAAAAATGAAAAATTCGGTCATGCAATTTTAAACATGCGTTATCAACATACTATTCAATAAAATAATACATTTTTTGAACATGGGAAATAAAATATGTTTATTAATTAAAAAAACAAATGTTTAAGAAAAAGTGCCCATTTTACCATGGTCTTACAAAAATCGCAGATATAATAAAGATCGTCTGCGTCGACTCCGGCGCAATTGCAATCGGCCCAAGATTTGCATTCGGTATAAAATTGCATTCGATGATAAATTCAAAATTTTTTTTTCGTTTGAATTTTGAATTCGTAATTAATTTCGAATTCGAAAGTCGAAAATCCAAAATTTCGAATTCGAAAGTCTAAAATTTCGAATTCAAAAGTCGAAAATTTCGAATTCGAAATTCCAAAATTCGAATCAAAAATTCCAAACTCCCCGAAAGTTGAATTTTTTTTTCTATTTAACTGACAAAATTTCGAATTTATCATCGAATGCAATTATATACCGAATGCAATTGCGCCGGAGCCGGAGATGATCTTTATTATATCTGGTATTTTTGTAAATAAGACCATGGTGAAATGGGCACTTTTCGTTAAACTTTTGTTTTTTTAAATTAATAAACATATTTTATTTCCCATGTTTAAAAAATGTATTATTTTATTGAATAGTATGTTATTAACGCATGTTTAAAATTGCATGACCGAATTTTTCATTTTTTCAACAAGAAAAAACATCATTTTCATTTTCCTGTTAGAAATATACAATTTTATAACGAATATCACTTCTACAACGCTTATTCGCAGTTAAATGAGCAAATTTTTCAATTTCGAAAAAATTTTCATTTTTTGAAAAAATTGGTCGTCGTATTGATTATTATGTTTTCAATGGATGTCCTAAGAAGAATCATCAAGATTTTCAACTTTCCGTCGAAAAAAAAAATTTTCACTTTTTTGGGGGGATGTTCCGCTTTGCCCGGCCCTCCCCTATAGTAACGGATAAAAAATAAATTTTCAAAAAAAAATCAAAATTAGTGAAGGTCACCCGCGACTGGGTGGTTTAGCGTGCAATGCCCCATGGATATATATGTAGGAGCAGGAGAATAAAAATATTGCGAGTAAAATAAATGGCGATGTGGTTGGTTGCTTCATTTCGCTGTCATCGCGCGCGGACAAAAAAGCCTCACCTACTCCGCGATTGGATCATCAACATATAGGAAATATGGAAGGCCTTGGGCGCGCGGCCGCGCGCGCGTTCGAACGGCAAACTCGGATAATATAAACGACAGTTTGATGCGCGCAGTCGTGAGACGTTTGAGCGTTTGAGTTTGTGACTCGAGACTCGAGGAAAGCAGCCGCAGCGAGCGGAAGCAGGAGAAATACAAGATGAAGGTGCGGTGCGGTGGGGGGAATAAAGCCGTCTAGGGCGAGATCTCGTGCGATCGTGACGCGATTTACCTTCGCGACGCGTTGACCATGTAGTAGTAGGGCCAGAAATAGAGAAATTATCTCGCATATTTGTCCCAGCATGAAAAACGAAAAAATAGTTTCGCTCGAATGATCGTAATTGAGAAATTTATCCTCCGGCTTTGCGATTTTTAATATATCCAACTTATTCTCAATACCGATTTGTACTATAGGCGTACGGGAAGGAAATTTCATGCAGCGAGGGGAGATGCGCGTTGCTAGTCGGGAAGAGCATGATGATTCTGTCTGGCCATTTTATGAATAAGCAATTAATAAATTTATCCTGCTCCGATAAACTTGGAACCTGCTTGGGCAAGTATCATCAGCCTGCTATTCTTTCATAGACCGTAACGATTCGTTGATGATTGTGCGTATGCGCGTTTGTCTTTTGTTCCGACTCGAGCGAATGATAGCGCGCGCGCGCGCGCGCAACTTGTGTGTGTCATATTCGCGGTAATAATAATAATATTGAAAATCTCGTCGAAGCAATGCCGGAGTTTTGCCAATTGTGGGAATTAACGGCAAAGATTTTTCGATAAGAGAGGAGCACGTGCGAGTGAGGTTCTCTCGCATTTTCGTTATCGGCTCAGTTCTGGGACATACATCGCAATGATAACGGGGAGCTGAACATTGATTGCTATTCAAATACATTTCGTACGAACGGAAAAGAGGGTACCGCCGCCGTCGCCGTCGCCGTCGCCGCCGCCGCCGCCGCCGCCGCCGCCGCCGCCGATTATCGCATCAAGAGTCTCTTGACGTCAACCGACCCCAAAAAAATACGTCAGCCCGATATAGTCAGAAATTTTTCATCATTCCAAGGCTCATGATTCTTATCGATGAATTTTTCATTCAATGAGATATACAAGATTGATTAATTGTAAAACGAAAAAAATCTACGCTGCAAAACCAAATGAACGTAATAAAAAGTGTAAGCGTGTTATTGTAGTATAGGTAGTATGTAAAGCAGACTATAACTGCAACACGTAACCATGAACATACAATTCATGGTTACTATCAAATATTGTAAAAAGTTTGAGAAAATAAATATTGATGTACTACATATATACCTATACTATATAGAGGAGCATTATAAGCAAGTTGCCATTTCGCGATAAATGAATGATGTGTACGATGGATTATTTATGGTTCGCGATTAAGCTTTTTTCTTACAGTAACAACTTTTCATCATATACTACAGAATAGTAGGTATCTATTGATATCCGGCGGACAAGATTAATACATAAAAATTAAAAAAAAAAAAAAAATTACACCAAATTATGTTTCTGCCAAAGATGTAATAATATTTTTTACAGTTATTATACAGAATGTTGTAGCCTACTATACGATATGACTAACGTACAGCTTATAGACGGAATTCAATTTCAGAGAACCTCATAGTAGCAGACGATAGCTCAGTGGTTGATGTCCCGAATTAAAGTTAGGTAGAAAGTTCAACCACCCCGGGTGAGAGTAAAAATATGAATATATATAGGTACCTACTGCGTAGGGTCATAACATTTTTTTCTTTATTCTTTTTTTCTTCTTCCTCTTTCAATTACACATGGCGTCCGGCATTGTTAAATGACGCTGGACTTGTGTGTATAAGAGATGTAATTTTAATGAAAAAAAAAAAAAAGTAAGGGAAAATTGAATCAGTTGAATTGAAACAATCTCAATATAAGATGATTCCCGCGATATATACCTATATCCGTCAAATGTAAGTTGACGAAAAACATATCGATTGGGAGATACTGCTGCTGCTGCTGCTGCTGCTACTGCCTAGGTTTTGAACAACGATAACTTTTTCGATAATTGTAGTTTAGTTATCCGCACTTAAGGTGTATGTTTATGATACGACGAATGTTGCACTAAGCATTTGAATATGGTTCGTGCGACCATGAAAATATGGTAAATTTTATAACATCAAAGAAATATAAAAACATATATTTTTTTTCTCATGTCAGTGTAGCATATCATTTAAATATTTATCCTGCTTCATTGAGAGACTAATTGTTGTATAATGGTAATATTATAGTATATCACGGAGCGGAGTGATGTACTATAATAAGTGAGCAGAACTTGATAAAAGTCGATGCGTAACACAAGAAAAAGTATAGGTAGGTATATCGTGACATAGTAAAATGCTAAATGTAGACCTGCCGAAATTTTGCTATGTATCATGCACTCGCGTGAAATTTCACTGCGTGCCCATTGTGAAATTGTGCAATGTGTCACTTGAAATATTATAATGCTACAAATGTTCGGTGTAGGTAATTGTTCAACCGTACATATTCGTAAGATAGTTTCTTTTTTTATTTGGGTTTGGGTTTGGATGATGCCAGTGCGGGAGCAGAATCATGCAGATACAAGGAACTCAAAATATTTTAAGCAATAAATACACTTTATTTTGTATACTTGTATTGTATTTTTATATAATTTCTAGTATCTTATCTAGTAATTTCCTTCAAATCCATGTTTTCTGTTATCGCAATGTTGTCCAATGGGGTATGGGCTGCTCGTTGGTACTCGGTACAGACCAATGTGATCGGATGTCAGTCTGTATAAAACGCAAAACGCCGCCTCTAAATGGCCATGCATCAATGGCCAAAAAATCATCCGCAATGACTCGTTGTGTCGATAGGCCTAATTAAAGACGCGATTTTTTCAGGCGATCAATTAAAATATATCCTGTGGGTGCATTTCAATGCACAGGCAAATCGCACCAATATTTTTTATCAATCAAAAGAAATTCACTTTTTTTGTTTTGTTTTTTTTTTTTCATTATCAAAAATAAGAGGTTGCGCGGCGGGGGTGCAGAAGCAACTTGATCGCATAGTTATATATAAAAATCTAGAATCTCTCTAAAATTGATTATTCATCGATATTTCTTTCGATATCCGCAGCAACGCTCGAATCTCCAACTATCGCAGTCGAGAAAATCATTGAAAAAGCTCGCGAGTGAGAAAGCGAGAGACGCGGAGCTGCTAGCCCGCGGTAGCGGAAAAATATTTAACATCATAAACCGCGCGGTTGCGTAGCGTTTGCGGAGGTCCGACTCTATATCGCGTAGCCAGCACTCCCAAAATAATATTCAAACTCAAGAGAGATGGAAAAGTAAGCCGAACATCGGCCCAGCTCGAGCGGCGAAGCTCGCCCAGCAGCGCGTCGCTTACGTAAGCTTCGTAATTTTACGATTCCCCCCCGCGCCGCGACTCCCATCCGCGTTTTTGTCCGTTTTTTTCCGTTTCCCCCCTGCTAGCTCCTTTTCATTCAACGACAGATATTAGACGCGTTGTTTTCTTCGAATAGAATAGATAAACGTAATAATGCCCTCTTCTCGCCAAAGCAATTTTTTGTACAGATTTTTTTTTTCCCACAATCACGCGTAAAAAGTCAAACCCTCGTTATTGTTGCGGAGATAGGTATAGGGGAATATCAAAAATTGCGCATATGGATACTCAACGCGGAATGCGGAAGAGGCGCTAAAAAATTCATATTTTACCCAATAATTAACGGCGCCGTCGAAACTTTTTCACAGGTTTTTTTCTTCATTTTTCAAGGCAATAGTCGGTGGTGTATATATGATGATGCATATGCGATCAAGTTTGCTGGAAAAATGACTATTTCGATTTCTCGATCTCTTAATTTCGAACGAGTGAAATTGCTACTGCATAAAAGGGCATATATCCGAGAATCGGCAATTCAATAAATTATATACCAGCACCATTCGCACCAATAATTCTTTCGGACCATGCATCACTTTCGGAAACTCGAAAAAACTACTTGCCGCTCGCGACTCAATTTTATAATTTTATAACCGCGGCGGGGTTGAATCAAGTACGATCGCGATATATTCGTTCTCAATGAGCAGCGCCGCGACGACAATACACACACCCCGTTCAACTCGCGTATTCTCCTGCTCGCACTTATCAATATATCGGATTCAATCATGCAACCAACAACTTGAATCGCCTGGTCGTCGCGTAATACACCGGCGGAAACGTAATATCAGAAAATTCTTCGAGTTTGGAGAAAAAAAAAAATCGACCTCCGAGTCTGCTGAAAAAAGAAAAATGTATAAAAAAAAAAAAGAATCCCACTAGCGATATTTTCGCATCAGAAAATAATGATGAGATCGCCGATGGAAAAAAAAATTTGAAAAAGACGATAAAGCATGACGAAAATATAGTTGGTAGCGCGTTTGACATTACATACCGCTGCGTCGAATAATTCCATCCAGTCTTCCGTGTTTTTACGAGACACTCGTTAGCCACTTATTGGGCACGGGGGCACTCTCTCTTCTTCTATATACGCCTTGGTGATTTTTAACTCGCACTACTCTCCTCTTCTCTCTTTACTTTTGATCCGTTCGTTCGCAAATTCATTAATATGCGGCTAAGAATAAAATTGTTCGGTACATCTCCACCTGCTTTTGCTACCGACCTCGATCAAAATGCAATTCGTGAGAAAAGTCAACTTTTTTCAGCACTTACTTTCCGCCGCCGCACTCAATTTTTCAAGGATCCAATTCTCTTTCACAATCTTGACCTGCTCCCCCTTCAATTATATTTCTTCTCGTCGCTTTCGATATTTATTTCATCTTCTTTTATAGCTACCAACTTTCGACTCTAGACGTCGAACTTGGAATCCTCTCAAAGACGTACTTGTCTCAAACGAAAATCCAAAATTATCGACACAACTTTGTGCCGCCGAGGGGTATTTCATTGCGCATTTTTCATCTTTTTTTTTTTGCTTATTCGCTTTTTCCTTTCTCGAACATTCGTTCAACACCGCTGTTTGTGCACGCTCCTTCTCTCTTCCATAACGTACCTATTCTTGTAGCGATATTAATATATGATATCTTCCAACATTCTTATTCATCTCAATTCATTTACCGCGTGCGTTGACCTTTCTCGAAATCGAGTTATATTCAATGCCCTTTTATTTCTTCAATAAGATGAACATTGTGCATGTTGAACACACACACGTATAAAAATGATGTATTGAAACGTGGTCGAGAAATAATGTCGAGTTCTTGCCTCGCTATCTATAAATTCATCACGCAAATAGTAACAACGATCAATGGGCTGCTTCTGTCCGAAATGACAGGGTCTTTCTCAAATTAATCAATTTTTCGTTTATGCGTATGCTTATTATTTTGTGACGAGCCGCATTAAATGATTCATGATGGAGGAGGAGGTGGTGGTGGTGACTACTTCTCACAATCGCGGTGTATGAGAGCGTGCAAAGTAGTAACGCGGGCGGCGGAGCTTGGCGATAGGCGATATACCTAGAGGCTCCCAATTTTCTAAATCCTTCGCATTTATATAGTTCGTATATACTGCTTTTATCTGTCTCTCAATTTCAAAGGATTGCGGGAGAAAGAGAGATTAGATTACACTAGACAAAAGTTAAGTGGTAAAATCGCTCGCCTTCCTCACTCGCGTAGTCAATGCGGCGCAAATACAATTTTTTCGTTACAAAACTGTAATTTTTTTTTGTATGGGTCCCTAAATTCTTTCACGCGTTTCAAACTGCTGCCGCCGTTTTCTCTTGTCCTGCTGCTGCTGCTGCTGCTGCTGCTGCTGCTGCTGCTGCTGCTGCTGCTGCTGCTGCTGCCGCCGCCGCCGCCGCCGCCGCACGAGATTGCAATATTCCTAGCTGTCGTAACTGTGATTATTAATAATCCTCGTGAGCTCGTGAGATGCGCGACCTTGCTTTCTTCATATTTGACTCGCACTATCCTGGTGTCGGATATGTTGGCCTGCTTCCGCGAATTTGTACTCCAACTTCTGGTAACGCTTTTCACAAAAGCGCAACAATAAAATCTTTTATACGAAATAATAATAGAATGGACCTTTGCGTAAATTCGAGAGGTCCGCACCGCACTTTATTCGTTTCTTCGCTGGAACAATTAACGCGGTAAGACGATAAATATTTGCTGTAAATACAACATGACGATATTTTTACACAATCATCGCATAAAAACGCGTTGAATGAAATATTAATAAAAAAAACTCGCGAGTGGAAATGAGTTGGTCATAACAATTCGATGATGGATGAAAACTCAGCGATAACATTTCAGGCGGGTAGTTTTTTTTATTTGTTTGTTTCTTTCCCATTACGATACTTTTAAGAGATATATCGCGCGTATATTAATAGACATAAAGGATCCTGTCAAAAATATTGCATTGCATTTACAAAGATTCTTCACCTTTTTTCTGGTGGCTCTTTTTATTATCACAGATCCAAGACTACGACTGAATCCGATCGTGTTGGAATAAAATAAATTTTCATTCGTCTATTATAAAAACCGATTGAAAAAATAGAATACTATGGGGAAAGCGATAGAAAGAAAAAATAAGTATCCAAGGCACACGCACATGACAACACGGCAGGCATTGTCGATGGAGGGAGAATCAAGGGAGGAGTCGCACACAGGCTTGCTGCTGCTGCTGCTTCGAGCCTCAATGAATTGTCCCTGAATTTTTTTAGGGGTAGAAGGTCGTAGCGGTGAAGCCGTTGTTCCTCTTTGTATATTTATTCTCCTGCGCGCACCATACCATGCTCACGATTTTTGTATTTTTCCTTCATGCATCAAACGTGTATAAAATTTACATATATATTTTATGTATGTTGTTTTACGTGGTATTTCTTTGTCAACGCTGTGTACGAGACTGCGGTCTCGGTAAGACTGGGACTCGAGCGCATGTCCATGCACCATCTTTTACACCCCACCTGGTGAGAGTAGCGCGCACTATCCTGCTCCCCCTCCCAACTATTCACCCCCTTAAAGATCTGCTAGCGCGCGCTTGCTTGTCCTGCTCCTTATATTTTCTTTCCTCTTTTCTCTTGAGCCTCTTCTGCTCCGCGCGAGTCCTCGCTTACTCTCATTACATTGGATCCTCTCGGCAAGATTGTCTCTCGCTATCGGCGAGCGTATCGCGCGGGCCTTTGCTTTATCTTGATCAAATTTTATGCCTTCCGTATGAACCCTTGCTCATCATCATTCCTCTCTTTATTGGCGAGAACCCAGCTAGCATCCTCTTTTGCCTCGTACTCGCCTTCTCGGCTATCGCCGGCTATATTTTTCACCCTTTGCACGCGCGCGCGCGGTGCCGTACCTTTACCTTATTCCAATTATATATATTATATATTCGAGGATTTTTTCGTTCAAACCTTTCGAGGCTTGTTTTTCGCAGGGCGGGCGGGGGGAATATAGCGCTGAATTAGCCAAGAGAAATCACCCGACAATGATGCTTCGCTGCATGTGTCTATGGGCGCTGGGGAGCGCTGAGGAGGTCTGAACGTCTGAAGGGAGACCTTTGCAGCCAGCACCTTTGCGTAAAAAGCGTTATGAGAGAGAGAGAGAGAGAGAGAGAGAGAGAGAGAGAGAGAGAGAGAGACAATGGAAAGAACTTGACTCGACATTGCCATCATCCAACGAGATTGCTGTCTAACCACGCGGCGGCGCGCCTTGCGCATTCGACGAAAGAAAACCTTTGGGTGCGCTGGTCCGATCGAGACGAAAGCAGAGACCGCGAGAAACAGCCAAGACGAAGAAAGGCAGCGCGCTCGCGAGCGCTCACCTCTTATATCGAGTAAATGACGTCATTGAGTCATCGATGCTGCTGCGTGGACTTTCTCTTTCTTTAATTAACATTTACTTACCGTTAACCTTCAACTAATTTTCGTTATTATCATTTATTTTTATTTAATACTCATCAAACAAGGGGGGGGGGCGATGCGTGATTTTAACGAACCAAGCAGCATATTTTCACCGTCGTTTTATACGACAGTTTAAACGATAGTCGGGCGCGAGCCTCGAATCAATGCTCTACGTAGTACGTTTTGGTATACGTCGTTGGGGCCAGCGCAATAGCAGCACGTGTCCAGCAAACATCGATCATGCGCGACTATGTAGGTACCTATAACATTTTTTCATTCACCCTTTTACGTTTTTCCTCACTATCCATCTCCGTAAAGCTGCATGTTGGCTGAAACAAATTTGTAGCTTTTTCAAAGTTGAAATTAAATCCACTGAACCAATTCCGATGAATTTTTCCGCAGCAGGATTAATGCTGCTCATGGTTAACGCGCGCGCGCGCGCGCGCTTCGTTATTGTATAGGCTTTAGCCGCAGCATCAATCAAGATATTTCCTTTTTTACATTATTTTTCGTTCAAGTTTCAACGCGATATTATTTTTTTTCATACGAGCTAGATTTTATAAAATTATATTTCTACGAGTGACAACGCGCGCGTGAAATGGGATTGGGTAAGAATTTCACCCGCATTAGATTCGTCGTCATGGATTCCTTGGAGGATTTTTTTCAGAACTGCTCGATCCTGCTTGTATATACCTAGTAGCGGTAGTATTATACTCGGCAGGTCTTGCTTCTGCCTCCCTTTTTGTATATCATGAGTAACGAGATATGAAATTTCTTACCCGCAAGACAAAAGAAGCGCATGAGGGAAAAAATATTTCCAAGTCCGATAACGAAGAATGTGTACGCGGGGGAAGGGCGGAGGGAGGGGGTATAAAATCGAATCGTTGATTCGATCGCGCGATTGTGCGCGCGCGCGCCGATGAAAAATAGTAACATCTATAATATTTGCGAATGGCGAGAGTGACGTAAAATAGCGATAGAGGAGGAGTAATATACAGGTAGGTACGTGTCTTGCTGCACGAATCATTCGCGGTATCGCACAGGATCCATGCATATAAGCAAACGACCTGATAATTTATCGGAGCGCGAGCACATGCATCGTTGTTAAATAAAAACTATAGGCGTTCTCGCTGCACATCTTTATCTTTATACCTATCTTTAGAAAAATAATATATAATGTCGTATAAATTGTACATGCAAGCAACTCGTTTAGTGATATGCGCAATCGAGTACGACGAGAGCATCGTAAGTTGCCCCTGTGCATGCGCCGTCCGTTATACGTAAAATATAGCGCGCTCTGCTCGGGCGCCCCTAAATATACCTAAATATACCTAAATATACCTAAATATACCTAAATATACCTAAATATACCTAAATATACGTAAATATACCATATACGATATCAAGAGCCCCGCGACTCTTGCCACCGGCTCGGCGCCAACTATTCATCGTCAGAGAAAGAAGAGCACCCGCGCAGAGTGCGGTGCGATACGACTACTCCGGTTTGGCTCCTTATCTTGTACGCGACCTATCTCGGCAACGACCGGAATCGCGCGCGCGCGACGATTCACCTCGTGTATATGAAAAAAGAAAAAAGAAAAATTATCAAATCAGCGCGATGTATGATGCAGCAGGGGCACAAAAGGCACGGAAATGGTCGAATTTGGGGGCGGGGTAAAAGAAGGGGAGTGAAAAAATAGCACGAGGAAAGGAAAGCCGCATCAACTCCAGCGAAGCCCCATAAGCCCATAAGAATGGGCTCGTGCGGGTGGAACAGTTCGTTGCGTTCGTGCCGTCGCTCGCGGCTCGCGGTATATCCAATACTGCACCGCGATCACGCGAATGCATGAGATTTAACGCGTATTATTGACACATGCGTGCAGATAGATTCTCCGTTGATGCTGGCTGCAATACCTACCATTAACTGAATTTCTTGATCCTAAAAACGGACAGTAGGTATATCAATCGAGCTTTTTTCATATCGATCAACTTGATTCCGATTCGATTCATAAGAATAAATATGACTATAGTAATTCCGAATCTTATTCCCGAGTTGCGAGTATTCCGCGAAAGGCGCGCGGCAACAACTGCTCGCCCTTTTCGCGTAAACCACCGCCGCGCGTTCTCGAACCAAATGAAATGTTTCATCATTTGTGAGAAAAAAATTATGAAAAAAAAAAAATAATAATAATAATAATAATAATAATAATTTTGTCCGATGTTCGCCTCATGATGCAGAAGCTGGTAAAGTAGCTCGCCAAATCCATACGGAGGTCGGACGTCGCGGGCGGCAGGCAGTGCTTTCTCAATTTTTATACACGTTTGCGATTATGAAGATTTTGTATTAGTTATATGCGCGCGCGTGAGTTTATGCATGATTCACGCGGTCGATGAAAGCAGCAGAATTATCAAAAGCGAATGATTGCACAACTCTGGATGATGACGCCGCCGGATGATTCGATCGGATCGGAAAAATACGAATATAAGCGATCGCGACGATATATGAGTATATTTGATGATATAAAATAGGGATCGATATAATGGAAATTGGTATGCGATCTTGTAGACAGTAGAGAGGTAGGTAAGCTCGTGTGCGCGAGCCCGCTGTCTGCTTTACCAAGTGACACGAGGTTAATCGCGCGAGTTTTAACTTCATCGTCCCGCTGAATCCCCGAAGCGCGCACAGTTTCCAATCGCGCGCGTTAACTCATTTCTTTCAATGAGTAACTCTCGCTCGCCCCGCTCTTAGGGGAACATGGGGCAAAGTGGGCTAGTGGGGCAAAGCGGGCTAGCGACTTTTTTTATTTTTGGGGGCAAAGTGGGCCGGCCTAAAAATGAAGAGGAGTCAAATTTTCAATTTTTTTTTTTTAACCCAAATAATGTGTTCATAAAATATCCTGCAAATTCTTACACTCTATAAAATGATGAATCTAAGACCATAACATAAATTTTTTTTTTTTTTACTTTTTCCACTTTTTTCCGTGAAATTTGTACTTCGATGAGTTTGAGGGTAGCAATCAATGTACAAACTGTTGAAAGAGTTTATTTTCTATATATTACGTATAAAAATCGCATTTATAACCATAGTCATCATCATCGGCACCGGCACACGAGATGTGGGCCCACTTGCAACATGATGTGCAACAGATTCACTGTTCGGACGATTCCGAATAAAGTTCCTCGCAAAACATGCAATTGAACGCTCAAGGCATCGAATGATCAAAACTGGACTAGAAGTTTATTTCGATTAAGAAAAAAAAAATGGGTCAAAGTGGGCTCAAAAATTTTTCTTGCGAAGGAGAGCCCACTCTGCCCCATTTTTTTTTTTATTTTTTTAAATTTCTTTTTAAATGCTTTTTTGTTCATTTTGATTAATTTACGCACTTGTTCATCGGAATTGCGAAAAATTTGGGTTTTTCGAAAGAAAAAAAAAAGAAATAGGGCGAAGTGGGCTGAAAAATTTTTTTTTGCAGTGGACAGCCCACTTTGCCCCATTTTTTTTTTTCTTTTTTCGAAAAACCCAAAATTCCCCCATTTTCGATGAACAAGCGCGTAAACTAATCAGAATCATCAAAAGAGCATTTTTTTTTTTTCGAAGAGGAGCCCACTTTGCCCCATTTTTTTTTTCACAGGATATCGAAAATAAGCCCGACAAATCAATTTTCGGACTCAAAAGTAAGATCAAGGTCATGTGTAAACCGATAGATCTAGCTTAATTCCTTAGGGGGCCCACTTTGCCCCATGTTCCCCTATATTATCCGCCTACATCCACATATTTTATACAAACAAGCATTAAATAACATTAGCTGCGCGCGCGTTCCTGTTTCTTTCTTCTAAGCGTGATCGAAGAAAAATATTTCACCAATAATTTGTAAATTTGTTTTTTTTTGTTTTTTAATCATGGAATAACAAGAGATTAATTTCCTCTTTCAATTTCGCATTTCTTGAAAAACTTGAAAAAAATGTTGTCTTTGCCCCAGGAATTTTAATTCAGAGATGGGGGAAATGAATGAAAATACAAACAGCTGATAAAGCACTTTCTCGTGTTAAAAATGACTAATAAAGATGAAACAATCGAGTTTATTTGCGGTGCGAATATTAGAGAAAAGTGGACTATAGTCAAGATGCTTGCGAAAACTATATATGAGGATGATAGGGAGGCGAGCGCAGGCGTATGTTTACAGATAGAGCATGCGATAGCCCGGTAGCGTACAACCGCGCGATTATGAGGCGCGCGCATCGTTCTTGAGTTGATTATTCAATCGCGAGTATAATCTCAACAATTGAGGAACCGCCGCCGCTCTTGCATCGTTGGTTAATTGCCTCGAGCAATTAACATAGGGGAGACCCGGGCAAAGCGGAACACCCCCCCAAAAAAGTGAAAATTTTTTTTTTTCGACGGAAAGTTGAAAATCTTGATGATTCTTCTTAGGACATCCATTGAAAACATAATAATCAATAGGACGACCAATTTTTTCAAAAAATGGAAATTTTTTCGAAACTGAAAAATTTGCTCATTCAATTGCGAATAAGCGTTGTAGAAGTGATATTCGTTATAAAATTGTATATTTCTAACAGGAAAATGAAAATAATGTTTTTCTTGTTGAAAAAATGAAAAATTCGATCATGCAATTTTTAAACATGCGTTAATAACATACTATTCAATAAAATGATACATTTTTTGAACATGGGAAATAAAATATGTTTATTAATTAAAAAAACAAAAGTTTAACGAAAAGTGCCCATTTCACCATGGTCTTATTTACAAAAATACCAGATATAATAAAGATCATCTCCGGCTCCGGCGCAATTGCATTCGGTATAAAATTGCATTCGATGATAAATTCGAAATTTTGTCATTCAAATAAAAAAAAAAAAATTCAACTTTCGGGGAGTTTGGAATTTTGAATTCGAAATTTTGGACTTTCGAAATCGAAATTTTGGACTTCTGAATTCGAAATTTTGGACTTTCGAATTCGAAATTTTGGATTTTCGAATTCGAAATTTTCGACTTTCGAATTCGAAGTTTTGGACTCGAATTCAAAATTCAAACGAAAAAAAAATTTCGAATTTATCATCGAATGCAATTTTATATCGAATAAAAATCTTGGGTCGATTGCAATTGCGCCGGAGTCGACGGAGACGATCTTTATTATATCTGCGATTTTTGTAAGACCATGGTAAAATAGGCACTTTTTCTTAAACATTTGTTTTATTAATTAATAAACATATTTCATTTTCCATGTTCAAAAATGTATCGTTTTATTAAATAGTATGTTATTAATGCATGTTCAAAACTGCATGATCAAATTTTCCACTTTTTCAACGAGAAAAAATATTATTTTCATTTTCCTTTTAGAAATACACAATTTTATAACGAATATTACTTCTCCAACGCTTATTCGCAGTTGAATGAGTAAATTTTTCAATTTCGAAAAAATTTTCATTTTTCGAAAAAATTGGACGTTTTATTGAATATTATGTTTTTAACGCATGTCCTAAGACGAATGATCAAGATTTTCAACTTTCCGTCAAAAAAAAAAAAAATTTCACTTTTTTGGGGGGGTGTTCCGCTTTGCCCGGGTGTTCCGCTTTGCCCGGGTCTCCCCTATACTTGTTATATTGCCCAGCAGCAAGGAATGAAGAATATATAAAGAGTCAAAATTGACGCAAATAAAATGAATGATCAATCAAGTATAATTGAATATATACCTAATTATCGCGCCAACAGAAGAAAAAAGCCAAAATTTAAGGGAGCAATATGCGAAAGCGGCTAGAATACGCCGGGCGCGGAGACAATGCGGAAATGAAGGATAATTAATTGATTCGCCGCCGCGGATAATCATCGAATGAGTCACGTATACGCGCGAATTACATACTGCTTCTGGGCGCGAGTAACTTTTTACGATATGCGATTCAAGTTTTTCCGCGCGTACGTATGTATTACGCTTTGTAACTTGTAATTTATTTTCTGATCGCGTATGAAAAGTTGCAAAAATCTTAATTAAATATGGTTCGAGTTGGGAGTAAAATTTGTCAAAATTTCATATTTCTTCAATCTCAAGAAATTTCAAGAGGGCCTGCTTTCGCCGAACACACCTAGTCGTATCAGCAGCTTATATGTATGGAATGGTAATCGCGATGTATCGAAGCAGCTATAGGATAGGATGCTGGATGGATGTGGCGGTTGCGGGAGAAGCGCGAAAAGAAGCGTGAGAGAACTGCTGCTGGTTGCATTCTCGAAAATTCTCGTTTCGGGTGGAAAAGTCCCGTGCGGAAGCAGCTTGGGCGGAAGCGCCGGGTATATACACCTATAAAATCTCGAGTATAGATACGCTGCACGTCGCTTGCCTTTTGCCTGTTGAAACATTTTCTCTTTTTAATACTCGGCGTCAAGACGCTGCCGCCGCGCGTCATCTCTAGATAAGAGTAATTAATAGTAGCAGCGCGCTCATCGCGTCAAATATCGTATAGATACAACGCGCTCATGCAAATTTCCAAGTTGGCATACACGGGATATACACCGGATGCTCGTATATGTAACGCGAATGGGGTCAATGCCACAACGAGATAAAAATAAATATTCATCAATTCCAAGTGTTTGGGATTACGTTTTTTTTTCTTCATCCTGCTTCCCCCCGCGCACTTTTCGATCTATCGTGTGTCGCACGATCGTTCGATCGCGCAGCGGCAGCCGGCGGGACCGCATCGCGTCCGCCGCTCAATGCTTTATATATATTTGTCAATTGCGGTTGTCTTGCGGTAACATTATTTCGTGACAACAACAAACTCCCCGCGGTGATGAATTTCAACGTTCTCACGCGTACCCCTCCCCCCCCCCCTTCCCCCTTCCCCCTGGTTCACCAGCTTCACTAATTCTTCTAACGAACTCGAACGAGAATAATACACGACGTAATTTAACAAGCAAATAAGAGAGCAGGCAACGAGATGACAGGAAATAAAAAAAAATGAATAGAAACGCGCGCGCGTAACTTGTGCGAGTCGCATTATTTTTTTTTCAAATGATTCACATACGCGCGTATATTGGTCAGGATCGTGGGATTAGGCCGGATATGCGCATACGTAATTTTCAGTCTCCGATCGCTAGCTAATTTGTTCATCTCTTTCGCAGCAGCGAACGATGGAGCTTGTTTGTTGCAGCATCAGGGATTCCGGTATCAACCGGAACGTTCCGGTCCATAAGTCGAGCGCGCGATACGATTCGATACGCGCGTATAAACGTAGCATTCCAATGTATGTATAGGTATATAGGTACGCTGATGATGAGAGTAGTTTTTTTTTTTTTTTTTTTTTTTTTTTTCCGAATAAATAAAGCGATGCGACTTCCACGTGTGCACGTACCAGCGATAATGCAATTAATACAACGAAAATTGCACAATAAATAACGAATTTTGGAAAAGCAGTTAAACTTTTTGTGAAGGAGGCTGTATCGCGGCTGGCGATTTAACGCGAGAGACGAACGATCGGAGCGCCGAGTTGATTGGCGACAACGACGGTATACATACTATATATGCGGCGCATAAACGGATAGATTGGACACGTTATAATTAAATTAACGAAGCTAACTAGATGCAGGGCTTGCGACGGTTTGCGTGAGCTCGCTCGCATAGACGCGCGTTCTACTTAATATTCATTGATGGAGACGAAACTGTATTCTCTATACCTATATAGTATGTATTATTAGCCCCAACTTGTACCAAGTTTTTCAACACCAGCCGCGGCCGCGGTACATCGTCTCGTCCCTCCTACCCCCACCCATAAAACGCGCGACGTTTGCATTATCCGTTTATCAATATGGTCATATCGCGAGAAGCCTCATGTACACAGGGTGTGAGGCCACTATTGGCGGCTCGCGATTCGGCGGAATCGATTTTCTTGTCGAAACGGAATAAGAAGGAAAAGCAGCGGGAAACGTCTGTCGACGACGACGACGACGGGCCTGCGATAATTCCAGTTTCTACGCGATTACCTCGGTAAAGACGCGTTTTATCCGCTCGTACAATCGCAAAAATGACGCTCATACTAATTTAAGGGTGGATGTGTATTACTTATACGGTGATTTGTGCTGCTGCAGCATGTCCGACGGAGATAACCGCTGATATTAAAGCGCAATATTAAAAAATAAATCAAAATAAATTATTATGGTGGCATTTATGGAATACGGTCAATTTTGGAGCATAAAAGTGGTTGAAATAGGTGTCTATGCGTCAATGTTTTTCGTCCGTCATTAATCGACAAAAAAAAATCGTATCCACAGAATCAAGCCGATGCATCTGCATGAAATTTCGAATAATAAACCATCATCCAATTCGCGAAAGTGAATTGGGGAAAGAAAAAAAAAAAAAGTCATTTATCGGATCGAAATAGTTCGTCGTTCGCCAACAGACGCGCACGCCTGTGTGGTGCGCGACCTGAGAAAAAAAATTGAGAAGGGATCGCCGCCGGGGCTCGAAAGAGTCGTTAAAACTCGTTTTCAACGTTAGGGCGGACTTACTTTTTATATTTTATTCTCCTTCACGATACTCCCCATATAGTAGGGGAACATGGGGCAAAGTGGGCTAGTGGGGCAAAGCGGGCTAGCAACTTTTTTTTATTTTTGGGGGCAAAGTGGGCCGGCCTAAAAATGAAGAGGAGTCAAATTTTCAAAATTTTTTTTTTTAACCCAAATAATGTGTTCATAAAATATCCTGCAAATTCTTACACTCTATAAAATGATGAATCTAAGACAATAACATAAATTTTTTTTTTTTTTTACTTTTTCCACTTTTTTCCGTGAAATTTGTACTTCGATGAGTTTGAGGGTAGCAATCAATGTACAAACTGTTGAATAAGTTTATTTTCTGTATATTACGTACAAAAATCGCATTTATAACCATAGTCATCATCATCGGCACCGGCACACAAGATGTGGGCCCACTTGCAACATGATGTGCAACAGATCCACTGTTCGGACGATTCCGAATAAAGTTCCTCGCAAAACATGCAATTGAACGCTCAAGGCATCGAATGATCAAAACTGGACTAGAAGTTTATTTCGATAAAGAAAAAAAAAAAAATGGGTCAAAGTGGGCTCAAAAATTTTTCTTGCGAAGGAGAGCCCACTTTGCCCCATTTTTTTATTTTTTTTATTTTTTTTTTTTTAATGCTTTTTTGATCATTTTCATTAATTTACGCACTTGTTCATCGGAATTGCGAAAAATTTGGGTTTTTCGAAAGAAAAAAAAAAAAAAAAATAGGGCGAAGTGGGCTGAAAATTTTTTTTTTGCAGTGGACAGCCCACTTTGCCCCATTTTTTTTTTTTTTCGAAAAACCCAAAATTGCCCCATTTTCGATGAACAAGCGCGTAAACTAATCAGAATCATCAAAAGAGCATTTTTTTTTTTTTTTTTTCGAACAGGAGCCTACTTTGACCCATTTTTTTTTTTCACAGGATATCGAAAATAAGCCCGACAAATCAATTTTCGGACTCAAAAGTAAAGGAAAAAAAATAACCTGTTTTCATATTCATATGATAATGAATATACACGCTGTTTTTATAGGCGCATTATTGCATATTCATCGAATCCTCGTAAAATTAAAACGTTTACATTTTGATGAGGTATATCTCAATCTACTTGATAACTTTTCGTTCTGCTCTCTCAAGGGTCATCTTGATGCGTTTTTGTTCGATCGCGGAGAATTCTTTCGAGGCTGTTACCGTTCCAAACGAAATTCGTATCGCTCTCTTCTCGAGCACGTAACAAAGGCTCTCGAAAAATTAACAATGAATAATATAATTAAAGCATGGCGATGAGAAAATTCGCGTTTGTTGTTTTTTTCTCCCCGAATTTCTTCCCTAAATGCGCGGACTATTCCTCAGACATTCCGGTGTGTGCACGGGCGAGATTTGGTATTTATTTTTAGGAGTCCTTGGAAGCTCGCAACTAGTCTCTCCGTTGCTCGCGTGCATTTCTACTCTTGGCACGCGTTTCGGAACACGCGTTCGTCGTCGTCGTCGTCGTCGTCGTCTTTCTCGCGAACCCTACATACCATCATACTACCACTTGAATCTTTATATTTCCCAAGAATATGCCTTGAAAAGTTATTCGTCGAATTAAAAGCAGCAGCGCGACGAATACGCGAGATTTATTACTTTTTATCGTCTATATTGAAAATTTCTTTCATTATCTTTCTTCATCTGTCGCTTGGAATATATCATGTATTTCGAACTTTGACACTTTTTTTTGTCCAGCACCATTACCGATATAAAATCAATCGACGAGATCGGATCGTTAAAAATAAGTAAAATAATTCCGGTTGTTCATTTCATTTGTGTGTTATAAACTAGTTGAACGGTAAATTATTGTTTCCGCGAATGAGTAGTGTCGATTTTTTTCAGACGCGTTGCATTATTCCGAGTCTGCTTCAAAACCAAAGAATTCCATTATATTCTCATGCAGTCTCATCGCTCTATATTAGGCAAGGCATATCACTCTCGTATGTCATTTTTGTTTCATTTATTTTTTCTTTCTGCCAGTTTTTGAAAAGTCTATATTTATAGTACCCGTGGAAATACTAGAAATTCGCGCGGAAATACGAAATAAAGTCTTTTTCGCCAGCGCCCCCGCGTCAGCGCTGAAATTGAACGCGCGGAGGCATTACGCGCCCGCGTGCGCTTAAACTATTCCCGAAATTTTATTCTTCGCGTATAATAGAGTTTTTGCGAGGAATTAAGGGACCACCACGATTTCGCGGCTCATCACCTACTTTTGCATCTTGACTAATCTGCTGCTGCTGCTGCTGCTGCTGCTTCTATCGCTATCGCCCTCTTACCTTTTTTATTTATATATTAATGAGTTACGAGGCTAACGCCGATTAATAAACTCGCGCGATGAATTTATAGGTATATATAACAACACCTTCGAATCTGCTTGAGAAAAGACGAGCGGGAAAGGCGGAAGGCTTTGCAAATTGTAGTATATAGCGATGAATCAACAACACACGTTTTATCGCATTACGTGTTTTTTTTTCTTTTTCTTTTTTGTACACTCGCGGGGCTCCTCACCCGTAGACTCTCTCAAAGATGCGGAGAGATATAAACTAGAAAAAAAAAAATTTTAATCCAAACCCAGACTGTAGGTAGTACGTATTCGTCTCATATTTGCTATATAACTTGTAATATAAAAATAAGAGGCATGAAATATAGGAGGACAAGAGAATGTACTATAGGACAGAGGATAAAATGGTAAATGTTGTTTAATTATAATTGTATACGAGGTAATTGTCATACGCTGAGAAGTCGATGTGCGACGAGTGGATGAACGCTGTTTGAGAGAAGCGGCGATGCTGAATTGATGAGCAAGAATATAACGAAAAATGCGAGGCGAGAGAGGGATCGAGGAGCTAAGGTTAAGGGTCGAGGTCGCGAAGGTGAGGGAAGCGAAGTAACCCCTGCTGCATGCTGTAGTACTACCTACATCGTATACCTAGTGACTCGCTCAACAATTTGTCGTTTTATTCTTTCGCATATACCCCATTTGTTGTGGTCTATAAAAGCAACCGCATATTTGACGCGCTCTGCGCATTACATGGCAATGTATGTCGTACGACGACGCGATATCCAAAAGCTTTTATTATTCCTGCTTTGGTGTTGGGTTATTTATTTTCGAATGCTTCGAATATTGTCGCCTAGCTCGTCAGAAAATGAGAAAATCGCTGCTCCGCGTCAAGTTGACAATTGTTTTTTCCATCTTTCCTTATAGCTTTCGATGCGATATAGCTCGTCCTCCGCTGCATTCCCTGACATGATTAATTATTTCATTCTTCACCGATGATATATAAACTAAATTAGTTTCAACGCCTTGGCGCGGGCATCTAGGTCTCGTTTTCAGAATCGCCTATGAGAATCAAATGTTTCACGATTCATGTAAAAATCCATGCGCAACCGCAATATTTTTTTTTTTTTTTTTTTTTTTTTTTTTTTTTTTCACGATAAAAGATTTTCCTTCAACAGTTTCATTGTTTCATACCTACATCTTTTTTTATTTGGAAAAAATCTTACAACGCACTATCTTCCAATCGAGGATTACCGCTAGAAATTTTGCCAAAAAATTGGTTGTTTTTTTAAGCGTGCATGCGCATGCGTAGATAGATAGGATGTATAGGTATCTTAATTGTAAAAGAGCATTTTCCAAAGAGCATTTTCAAGCTAAATCTTTTATTTTGAAAATTTCACTTGTCCGAGAATAGCTAATTTTTTTTTTTTTTTTTTTTTTTTTTTTTTTCATTGTCTAGTGGAAATGATTCATTTCATGAACACTAATATTTTAAACTTACGAAAATTCGTTACTCGGCTCGTACGATTCGCATTGCTTCTTTGATGACTTGCGCGTTACTGCAGATTCTACATCGACCATGCTATAAAAGATATAAAAGCAAAAAATGTCTCCCTCTCTCTTATTATTGGGCAGTATGCAACTCAATGAGGAATAATTGCGCAGAAATAAGCTGTATCAGCACGAAATTTTTTGTCAAGTTGTTAACCCCTCTCGTTAAAATTATTCAATTTTGCGAGCTTTGACCTTGTAGCGTCACTGCTCGTGCTACCGCATCGCGATCGGGATAGGCAAGAGCAAGCTCTATCAACTCTTGGATTCTCTCCGAGCCATGTTTCAAAGTTTCTACAGAAATTCATATGTCATTCTGCACAATTGTACCTACATACATCTCTTATATAAAATGTAGGAATTATTACAATAATAATGGCCAGCGTTTTTACGATGGAGTGAGTCAATAAAACACGTAATACCATCATTTTTCGAATATTTATACCGCATTGACCTCTGCTGCTCCGTTAAACTCGTACTTTCCTATCGCTGATGATGCGGATAAAAAAATCTATTCGAATAAAAGGGTATATCCGTGGTACTACACGATTTGCAAGCTATCCAGAGACACTGCTTTTACCTAATGTTGCAAGTTTTTTAGTTTTTAGTTTTTAGTTTTGGTTATTTCTTTTTAAACTTGTAAAAATCAAGAAAAAGACATAGCAGCGAAGATCGTAGCGAATAAGAAGACGGAAATTTGCGTGGTTTATGTGTGTGTGTGCGCGCGCGCGCAACGAAGAAACACACGGAGAGAGAGAGAGAGAGAGAGAGAGAACAATGAGAGATAAGAGGAAAAGATCGTTGGGGGTGAGAAAGCCGCCGAGGGGTTGCAAACACCGCGCGGCGCGATGCTCTCCGAAACGTCCTTGAAACGTCCCGGCGCCATCGATCGGTGCGCGCAGTCAGGTTCCTCTCGAATCTCAGGCGCGCGGACCTCCAAGCTAGCAAAATATATCTATACCGCGCCGTATACGAGCAACCCTTTGGCATGTGCGTGCGTTCTCGAGCATCGCATGATATAGGATTTGCGTGCATGTGTATTTGTATGAGAGATCTCTGGAAAAGTCTGTATCGCGCATCGAGATGATATTTGACGGAAGAGGAAAAGGAAGAAAAGATCGATCGTTCATACTCGCGCGAGATAGCGTTTTGTTGCTATATCTCCCTGAGAAGGAAAGAGAAGAAGAAAAATAGGCAGAGATAAAGAGAGAAAGAGATAAAGCCGGGGGAGGGGGGGGGGGCGAGGAGAGAGCAGGAGGGAATTGAGGAAAGAAGAGAGGTGAGAGGAGAAAGAACTTTGGCAAGGTTGTGTTACCCGCGTATTGATCGGACGGTGTACGTACGACCGCCGCTCGCTCTACTCGCTCGGTCGGCCTCGCCGCCAACGCCAGTTTTCAACGTCACCGTAGGTGGCGCGGTACGTTGATGCTACATCTATTTCGCAACTTTTCTCATTCCCCTTTTTCCTCGCTATCGCGCGCATATTCTGCTTCGCCCGCTTTCTTCCTCCTTTTGCTAATTCCAAAATTCCAACAAGCGCCGCCTGGAAAAATCTTGAAATTCATTGTTCAAGTTTGCAAGCGATGAAAAGTTGAGAGCTGATCCGCCGCATTGATCGATTGGTCGTCCATCCATAGGACAACGAAATGCTGGCTGCTGGCTGCTGGTCGCCTGGTGGACCGCATCTCATCTCTTGTATACATGCAGCCGTCTCTCACTCGATTGGCTCAATCGTGGCTCGATTTGACAAAGTGTGTCCCTGCGCGCGCTGTCGTCGCTACAAAAAGCTCTTGAGTTCGGACCAACGATATAATAGTCATGATCCGCGCGGTACCGATCTTGGTCGTATCGCGACAGTATATGGCGGTTACAGAGCCTCGCAATAACCTCAAACGCATACAATCAATCTTTTCATATCGATTTCAGTGACGCGCGCGCGCGCGAAGCCAAGCTCACATGAATTATCTATTTTCTAATAGATACAATAACCGAAATAATAATTCCTCGAGATGCTGGATATTCCTGTGAGAGAGAAACCGCTTCCATCCCCATAGCCGCACTCGCTTCCCTGTTCGCATCAGAGCCCAAGGAAAACTGTTAATAACCCCCCCCCCCCCCTTCCAACGATACCAACGGCTGTCTTTTCGATGGCTGTCAATCGATGCGCAAGGCTATCATATGTACCTATACTATACCTATCGCTGTCGGTTGCGCGCTGAGATAATAAAAAAAAAAAAAAAAAACGTTATTACCACAATATTACTCGCTCGACCGCGGGGGGAAGGAGGAACATGTGCCTGAACAAAAGTTATAGTCTCTTACGTTTTTCGATTGTTATAGAAAAAAAGCTGGTTCCGCTGGTGTTATTGGTATACCTAATTGTTCAAACTGCAGAAATAATATTCGTTCTTTGAATAAAGAAAAAATTGAGGAAAAAAGGGAGGGCGGGTGAGTGACGGTGAGGAGAAGCAGAAGAGGAGAGCCCAACGCGAGTGACATAACGTGAGAACTTGAGATAGCGAGAGAGAAAAGAGAATCAACGACTCCACCCGCAAGCCACTGCAGCTGCAGCAGCCGCCACTCCTCGGTAAAAGCTAGCTCTCGCCAATCAATACGTTGAATGTAAGAAAAAAATAATAATACTAATAATAACAAAAAAAAAATCAAATGCCAAAATTGAATGCTATACATACACTACGCGCGTAAATATGTACGATGCAACAAGCGCGAGCGCGCGCGATGTAAGGACGAGAAAAGAACTGCGCGCGGATCCATTTGTTTCTGATTGCGCCGTTGAACCCAAATAATCTCGTATATCGGTAAGAATTAGCCGCATATAAAATTAGCTATCAAGTTTTTTTTCCTTTCTCTGGCTGCGATTCATGATAGAGATAAAAATAAGCCGCGGTTCGGTATATAGAGTAAGAAAAAATATCTTGAGATTTCGTCACATGGAATTTTTTGTCAACCGGCGGTGCAGCAGCATCCTTCCCGCCGTGTACCCTATAATGATTTTCTGTCGTCCTGCTGCTGGTCGGAGCAGACTCTTTTTCATCGTCGTATCGAGTTTAATTCGGCTCGCAGCAGCTCGTTCCTCTGTGCTCTTCGCAAGCATTTCCGGAGCTTGTCAAATTAATTATTCAAGTTATTAAAATTATTGCAAACGCCCTTTTGTACATCGTTGCAAATAAAATTAAGGCAGATTTGCAGCAGAGTCAATTAAAACTGTGATTAAAAAAAATAAAATACTTTTTTCATTTGTGCATAACCTATATTGAATAAAATTTTTTCTCTGTGCCAGCAATACCCGATGATTTATCGGTTACTATTTTTCACTACTAATAATATATCACCACCACAGCCCGAGCACTTTCATAACGCACGCATATCCGCACAGGCGGCACGCACGTGTATTTCTCTATATATACATTTATACAGCCATAACGGTTAATGAGGGTATATGTGTATACCCATACGAATACCTATATATGTATATGAGACGGGGCGGCGGCTCTCCCTTGATGCGCAAGTGTACGAGAGAGCTCGAGAATCGCTCGCTCGATTATTCGCTTTCTGGGTCATACGGGGAGTGCCTCACCCGGTTTCGGTTCACGCTATTGGAGCTTATAGCTATACCGCCACCGCCGCCGCCGCCGCCGCCGCTGCTGCTGCTGCAGCTGCGGCTTCTGCCAGAGTCTTTTCCTATACACCTCTAATTCATCACTCTTTTCCTTTCCGCCTCCCTCTCTATCTAGTACGAGTTCCGCCACAACCCTCGATATTTCCTTCTCACCGTTTGCTAACATTGCAGACATTCAAATGTTCCGAATCCCGACTTATCTTATTGCCTCATGAGAGTATAGAGGAATACAAAAAGTCATCATCTCCATTAGTCAAAAATATGAGAGTAAATTCAAATAAATCGAAAGGATTAAAATGAAGAAAGTAATGTCTAGAAGAGCAGGGACGCACCGATGAAAAATTTCACAAAACATAGGCAATAAAATAATGAAAAAAATCAATGGATGAATCAACGATGCTCCAGAGTAGATTGGCTTTATTGGTTTTGTATATATGATTGAAGGAGCAAAGATCAACGTACGCGATACATCGCGTCAGTACGAGAGAATAAATCGTCAAAGGTTGCGAATGAACTTTCGCTAATCCTCAAAACGGAAACAAACCTGCGCGTGGTAGTACAAAAATTACTCATATTTCAAGTTTAATGTATTTACATTTATGCCCAACACAGGCTGATGAAGAAACCATCGCGTACTTGTTTTTTTTTCTTTTTTTTTCTTCTATTTGTTATGCGTCATTGATTAATTGAACGGTTAGAGAAATTTTATTTGTGAAAGCGTATATCGCGATGCAGCAGCCTATACGAGTCAATATTAAAAATCATATTATATTTTAAGCGTAACAAAGATTGAAGGATGTGATTTTTTTTTCATATATTCAAATACGATTTTGTTAAAATTCGATAAATTAAACAAAAAAGATGTTCCGACATCGCGAATGCGGAAAGAAAATTGATCAATGAGAAAATAAGGAACGAGCGAAAGTGGCCGCATTCCATGTTCCTTCCTCTTTCTTCACGGATACGGCCTGTTCAGGGCGGCGCGACGACCGATTCGTATTTTTCCTCCAAGTATACTCGGCAGTTCTCTCGCTTCGATGAGTCTCATCGTCTTCCCGCTGTCGTCCTCATCGCGGTTCGCCACTCTCAGTCCGATCTAATCTCATCGAAAGCTTGCAAAATTATTGCAATTATTAACCATTTTCGATTCGGTAAATATGCTCTATCGCTTCTGTTGGGGATGGGGATTTTTTCATCCACAGTTTACCTCGATTTTCGTGCAAGTATACGTTATTACGGGAAAGTGCATCATTGAAATTATATAGTGGCTCAAAGTGTCGACGGGGAGAGGGGGATCGTGTATAAGCTCGCAGCGAGCAGCTTATACGCTCAACGAACAATATATGTCCATATATGTTTTCATTTTATTTACTAATCAATACAAAGATGAAAATAATTCCGTTACAATTTTACGATTTATACGAGTTGACGAAAGAAAAAAAAAAAAAAAAAAAATCAAGTACGAAGCCAAAAATGATAGGTAACGGCGGAGGCATTCGGAGGGAATAATGTATCCCCGCATCGCTTGCGATCATGGTTTTCGAGATGTCTCCTACACTAAACGCCTATTCTCTAAATTCATCCATATACTTTTATTCCAGTCATGCTAAAATTACTTTTACTCATTATTCCTTATTATTCCGTCGCGGGGCTCATAAAAAGCTTGCCCGCCAAATTTTTTTCATTTCTTCATTGGTTTACTCTAAAAAAAAAATTCAATTTTCGTACGAGCTATATCTTTCTCATTCGTTGATACAGTTTTTTTTTTTTCCCCAACTATGCCGAATAAAATATTCAACTATATTCCATCACGATAAAAGTAGAAAGGAACGGATTAAAACTACTTTACCCTTATTGTATTGTCGTGTCATCGAAGAATCGAGAGAACATGAGAGAAACGGCGGTGAGAATAGCATGAAGAGAAGAGAGATGCACCGAATGCGATCAAGGTAGGGAATGAAAAAAGATAGAGGCTGCTGTTTTTTTTTTTTTTTTTTTTTTTTTTTTTTCCTTTTTTCACCTACGATAGTGATTCGTATGGCCTCTCGGTGTTCTCGCTCCACGCACACAGCGTATAACTGTAGATTCGCATAATGGCATCGTATATGCCATCGGCTTTCTAGCCGATTCCACGAGCCTACCTCGTAATCCTCACTTGACCTCATGGCGGTTTGTACCGCCGATACCTATGCCTGCGACTCTATTGCACATTCTTCGCTTTACTTTCTCCCCAACAATTGGCGCAGCAAGCGCATTTATTTAACCATTTTATCTCGCATACTCTATACTAAATGTAACCTCCTGCTATGCGCGCGTGCATCTGCATGTGGCTTGGAACCTTATTCATGCAAGACATTTATGATTTTATCATAAAAAAAAAGCCAAACTTATGCCCGTGGCATTCATCACCCACCGCGGTTTCCGAGTATTCCTACAATAACTCGTAACAACGTGGACATACCACCAACGCACCACCACGGTATGCACGTTTCAAAATGAAAACGTTGCAAATTGCAACATTATTATTTTATTTTTCCATTCTCCCTCTCCCCCTTGTGTGTAATTTTCTCAATAACTAAATTTATCTTAAACTCAACAAGATGAAACTTATTTTTTCATAAGATTACGATAAGATAAGTCAAGATAGCATTATGGGGGCCAATTAATTCGGGTGGGACATAAAAATTGAAAATAGATGAAAGAAACCGATGCAAAACGAGCTTAATGGTAAACGGAGAAAGTAATAACAAAGCCCGTTACGAGACTCCCCCCCCCCCCGCACGTATTTCCGAATGTATCCGCTTGCTGGGAATAATGAAAAATCAACGATTTAATATTTATTGAAATATAATATTTCGAAAAATTGTTCAACTCGTCTCGCGAATACCGAATATTTATTTGTAGATAATGGAAATACGGATCGTGATATGGGCTATTGTATGACAGAGTATTATATTCTCCAACCGAGGCAACACTCGACTCAACGATAGAATCAATTGAATTTTGGCCATTCGGTCGAACTATTATCAATAGAAACAGCCTCCAACATCATCATCATCATCATCATCATCATGCAGTAGAAATATGCATACGTGTATAGGTGGTACATGCACGAAGACGTATCATAATGCAAGGAAATATGGGGCAAAGTGGCCATTCATCACTAAATTGCGATTTCTGGGGCAAAGTGACCCAGAAAAAATTCTTTGTTTTTCGAGAAACTTATAGCTTTATTTTTATTTGAGACTAAGAGGGAGGAGGGAGGGAGGGTGAGAATGATTGTATACAAATTACTGAGAGATGTCAATGATAGATTTTCACCGCGCATCTTGAGAGGGGTGGCGCGCGGCGGCCACTTTGTCCCAAAAAATTATTCAACCAGATTCGGGAGAAAAAAAAAGGATGGAAAAAGAATTTTGGGACTCAACAATAGTCGAAATCATATATAAGATTATTTGTACTTGGATGTAGCGGACCAAAAGTTTATTTTTCACATGAGAAAAAATGGGCGAAATATATGCAAGTATTTTTTTTCCGCTCATTTTTTATGCCTTGTTTATTTTTTATCGCAACCTTCATGTTTTATGAGGGAACAGTGAATTACAACGTCTGCGGTATAGTGTGCCGAGAATTGACAATTATAGATTTTCACCGCATTTGAGGGGGTGGTGGCGGGGCCACTTTGCCCCAAAATATTTTTTTTCCCATGCAAGATTCGGGGCGGGAACACCATGAGGTGAAATGAATTTCGGGACTTAAAAATGAATTTTATCATGCGGATACGTATATCCATCCTCTGTCCAAGCTATTGGTAAACAGAATTTATTTTGCTGTTGCTATGGAGCCATTAATTTTATTGGTTGCCGCGCGCACGGTGTCAATTCTCTCAATTAAATATTAAGTTGGTCGTCATTCAGGGACCAATTTCAGCACGAATAATTATTAATATAATAATGATATAATTAATGAGAAGAATCCAACTCGCAATTCGATATTCGATTGCTCATGAATATTCAATCCCCGATGCGTTGAAAAGAAAGAAGAAGAAGAAGAAGAAGAAGAGGAGGAGGAGGAGTAGTAGGCTAAAAATATTTGTTTTAATAATTTGATCGGAATGCGGTTCGAGTTTTGCACTTTGCAAGTTTCGATCTGCCCCCGTGAACGTTTTCGACTCCCAACAAATACCTATATAGAAACTCGTCATGCTTCCCTCAAACACTAAAGATACGCCGCCGCGTCCCTACCTAACTACTCGAGCTCGGCAATTCGGAGGTCGAAGCAGGCCAAAATGGAAATGAAGAAAGAGACGACGCAATCAACACCAAAATCCCTATTGGTATGTAACATCTCTTGTGTTGATGTCGTCGTTCGTCGGGATATCCTCGCACAATATACAATTTTACATATTATTTATTTTTACCTGCTATTCGTGAGTCGCGTCGTTACTGCATTTTATCCGCGCACTGCTCCTTTGATGATCCGCAGGTAGTATTTCCGATACTTTTCGAAGCATGCGAAGTCGATTTATCGAAACTCGTACGCGAAACAAATGCACCAGGCGATGTATCCGTTCGTTAGCGATGGATTCTGTAACAATATAATAATTCAGTCTGCTGATTAGAACATCACATCTTCAGAACTGCGATTTATGGAGGAAATGTTTTTTTTTGGTTTTTCGAGAAACCTAGTATAGCTGCATGTTTAAGACTAAGAGGGTGAGAATCATTGTACAAATTATTCAGAGATGTCCATTTTACATTGATTATTGATAAAAATCGCATTCAAGTGAATATGGAACAAAGTGGCCTGCGCTTGAGGAAGTTGACGAGTAGTTTCGTCGGCTAGCACATCAGGGTCCCAAAATTCATTCCACACCTTATTCTTTCACGAATCTTGAAGTGCATTTATTCCGAATTCCGAATAAGGAACGATCTTTCTTCAAAATTGAAAATATTTCAATTATTCATGTACCTTATACCTATATTTTTTCTCGAAATAATATTTTTGTAGCTGCACTCGAAATCGCATTTATTATGAAAAAATTGCGTTTCGATTTCTTTGAAATAAAATAAAAGAGAAAAAAAAATGTTGAGCAGGCTATATTGATATTCCTATTGAAACGCGAAAGTACGTAAAGAGGAAGGGGGTAGGGGTGGATTATTTTTATGAAATATCTGACGGAAAACAAAGAAGAACTCGAGAGCAGAGCAGAGTCGCAAACATGACGCGAAGAAAGGGATACGAGGATAGATCTCGTGTGCATGGGACAAAGTTTATCTTTAGATGTAGATACGGCGGATCATATATATATATACATATATACGCGTAAACTGTTAGCATGGCCCATTTATGCGATGGCGTTTATATTATGACGAGGTCGAGTGTCATTGAGGGTAACAACCCTCCACTCTGTGTATTCCGCCTCACTCGTGGGGGCGGGCGGCATCTTCGACCTCGTGTGTATATATAGGGGATTATGGGGCAAAACGGACATATGGGGCAAAACGGACAGGGTGCCCGTTTTGCCCCGAAAGTCGAAAATCCGGGGCAAAACGGACATTTCAAATTCTGAAATTTCGGAAAATTCATAAATTTTTTTTTCAAGCCTAAATTACATTTTTACCCGAAAACAGCCTGAATTAGTAAATTTTGAGGCAAAATGGACACACAGGGGGCAAAACGGACACATGTAAATGTAAATTTTATAAAAAAATATTTTCGGAACCAAACCATCTTCTGACCCTAAAATATCTTAAATTGTTGAATTCTAGGGTGAAATGCACAAAAAATTCAAGTTTTAGAGCAAAATAAACACACGTCGAATCCGAAATTTTATAAATTTCATAAAATTTTGACTCCGATCCCAAACTACGTTCTGCTCACTATTCATTCTCTTTTGTGACTAATTTGAAAACCAAATTTATAATGACGATAAGAAAATAAGGAAAAAAGGTTTTTTATTGGAGCAAATAAAATCTACATATTCGTAATTTTTTAATTTTTATTATCACTGAGAGGCTGTGTCCGTTTTGCCCCAAAATTTTTTTTACGAAATCCGGGATCTAGGACCGAAAATCGATTGTGGGACTCAATAGAGTTCAAACATCAATTATACCCCAGCACGATAGAGCCAAAGTTCATTTTGCAAGACCGAAAGCTTGGACCAAACGCGATCTCAAATTTGGCTCATTTTTCTTTTTACATCCAAGGAATGGGGCTCAAGTGGTCCCATTCCCTTTTCTTATATTACCGAGGTGGTATTCCATTCGAAAAAAATCAATTCAAAAGTCTCAATTTCGAAAAATGTAATTTTTTCGATTTTTTATACCTCCGAGAGAGCAATGTCCGTTTTGCCCCAAAATTTTTTTACGAAATCCGGGGATCTAGGACCGAAAATCGATTGTGGGACTCCAATAGAGTTCAAACATCAATTATACCCAGACGGTAGAGCCAAAGTTCATTTTTTGCAAGATCGAAAAGCTTGGACCAAACGCGATCTCAAGATTTGGCTCATTTTTCTGTTTACATTGGGGCTCAAGTTCGCATTCCTTTTCTTATATCATCAGGTGGCATTCCATTCGAGCTTCGAAGGTCTTAATTTCGGAAAAAAAAATTTTTCATTTTTCTACCTCCGAGAGGCAATGTCCGTTTTGCCCCAAAAATTTTTTTTTACGAAATCCGGGGAACTAGGACCGGAAATCGATTATGGAACTCCAATACAGTTAAAACATCAATAATACCTCTGCACGGTGGAGCCAAAGTTCATTTTTTGCATGACTCAAAAACATGGCCAAAATGCGATTTCAAGTTTTGGCTCATTTTTCTTTCTTACATGCCAAGGAATGGGGTTCTACGTGGTCGCGTTTCTTTTCTTATATTACCGAGTTGGTATTCTATTCGGAAAAAGTCGCTTCAGACGTCTCAATTTCGAAAAAAAAAAAAATTTTCATTTTTTATACCTCCGAAAAGCAATGTCCGTTTTGCCCCAAAAAATTTTTTTTTCGAAATTCGAGAAACTACGACTGGAAATCAATTTTGGGACTCAAATATAGTTGAAAGACCATATGCTCATCGATTAAATTGGCTTAAATCGTTAACATGTCCGTTTTGCCCCATAGTCCCCTATATATATATATATATATACCTATAATTATACACCTACCTACCTATATGTATAGGCTATACGAAGAGAAAAAGAGAGCAAAAAACCTTTTGATTACGAAGCGAAAGTGTCAAGATACCCCGCGCGATCGTAGCGAGCGATAAGGGCGAATGAATCGAAAGATTAATTCCCGCGAAAGATTTACGTAAACCTACGCTCCTAACGCGAGATGTAGTGCGGCACTTTTGTGTTGAAACAAATTTCTGTCGGGAATTCTCGAATTTCGCAATAAGGATGAGCAGAGTTGTTGGCTGATGATTCATAATCCACGACGCGCGGATATCGTTCTCGGATGTCAACTCAAGAAAACCGATTTACCTATAACGGCATATAGTGTTATGGAATTTTCGCGTTTACGATTTTGACGACGAGAATGCGCGCAATGAAAAGAGCCTGAGCAAATAAATTGCGAGCTCGGCAAAAGTTTGCTTATATAGAATTTCATAACTCTTTCGTTCAAAATTAACTTATAAGTTACATTCCTACCTTGTTTATTTACCTATAAGGTATATTTATACACTTGGCTCCGTGAGGGTTATGTTTATTCTTATTTTTCAATATATCTTGTTCCCTCTCTCGTTACTTATTCCGTTTGAATTTGCGTCTGCTGCGATACGAAATAATTAAACCCGATTTGAGCAATTACAACGACGCGGGGACGCAAAACTGTTTCAAAACATCTTCAAAGTCATGATCAATTTCGATCACAACTTGTTGTTATGATCAGATTCAGTATATAGCTCTCATTTTCTATTTCTAGTAATGTGTCCCGCAGCAAAGCTCAGCCATGAATAAATCAATCGAATCGAAATTTCTCTCTCTCTCTCTCTCTCACACACACACACACATCCACGCTCTCGCACGCACTAAACGACTATATTTGGCTAAAACGGTCGATCGTTCAAGTAAATTATCACATACGAGATCTTAAAACATTCATTCGTTGGAATAAAAATACGCTCATCGTCTTCATTATGGTCGCGTAGTATATAACTCTTGAGAATCGCAGAGCGAGTTATAAAGATCGTGACTGTATGTATGTGTGCGTGTGGAAAATTTGATCTCGAGAAAGAAACGCACACTTGCTCAGTTGTAGAGACGTTCTTTTTTTTCTTTTCCTCGTTTCTTCTTCCAGTGTGCCCCCCCCCCCCCCTTCGCCCCTACCTAAGACGACGATTTATTTTCGTTCACCCGGTATACCTACGCATTTAATTTAGGCGTCGCCTAGACGAGAGTACCTTCTGGTACAAAGCGGCGAATAGCACGGTGGTGGAGGAAGAGAGCGAGGGACTTTGTTGGCAAGCTCTCGCGGTTTCGTGATTTCTCCGATACATATAGAGATACATAGACGACACGGTGACCTCTGTTAAGAAGAAGGGGGGGGGGCCTCTTCTAACGTTACCAACTCTCCGGATGTCTGTCCGTTACTTGCGCCCTCTTCACGCATCAAAAAATTCAACACCACGGTAGACATGCAAGACCTGACGCGAGATATTACCCGCTGAAATACAATGACGTAATAACTGAAAAAAACTTAAACCGCCCAATAGTTTTGGGTATATCCCCTTAACATATTGGTCATCGATCGAAATACAGAGGAATATGGGGCAAAGTGTCGCGGCCATTCGTCGGGACAAATAAGCGGTCTCTTTCGAAACTGCTTATTGCGCGAGACAAAGTAGTGCTGGACTCGCCCAAAACAGGCGAAATATAAAATTTTACCTCGACCTTTTAGAAAATGTTTTCATTATCATTCCTGCTAGTTTTCACAAGCTATCGAACAACAAATTCCCAGAATAATGAATAATATATAATAATGAATAATGAAAAAAGAAAAAAAAAAATTGCAAGATGTCGAAGGTGTATATCTAAAACAATCATGCAGTCACTATGACACCTAAATCGCATTAATTAATAACCGATACGATCATCATCGACACTCGCGATAGCTTTTGACGTGGCACGACCGCGGAGGATTGAATGGCGCGGTATGGAAAGAAATTCAAGATACCCAAGATAAATGGGAGAAATTTTATTTACAAAAAAAAAAAAAAGAAACGCACGGACGAGTACCGTGATGGCTTGCGTCACGCATATGATGAAAGTAAACGTGAGAATTTGCGATATGACAAAGTCAAGGCCGCCGGGCACGATGGAAAGTGAACCCGGTGTCCATTTCGCCTATAAAAAATGGTTTTATCATTTTGTTTTTTCCATTTCATGCGAGAGAGAAGGCTTTGTTCTCATCAAGTTCATATTTCATTTCCAGCAAACTGAAAACGAAATTCTGTCGGAATTTTAAAATGTTTCGTTCAATACGTTCAACAAAATATTTCGTCCACGCAACCACAAATACATTATCATTTCATTATAAAGAAGCTTTGTTTTTGGCTTATATTGAAAATTTTGTTGGCTGAAAAAAAAAAAAAAAAAAAAAAAAAAAAAAAAATTGTTGAATACGCGCAACACAATATTTCAATATTTCAACAAAATTTCGTTTCCAGTGCATTTTCGCGTCCAAAGAAAAGTCGACTCTGCTCGACAAAATGTTTTTTTACGGGATATGGGAAATGAGCATGGCATAAAAGTTGTTGCATGAAAGATGATAATCGTAAACCACCGATACAACTAGCTTTTAATAACTGAAGGTTGAGAGGAGCTGCAGGCATTTTACCCCACCTTGTCCCGCGTACCCAAACACCTTTTCCTCCGTCGCTTAATCCGTCTCACTCTTTATTTACGGCTATGACAATTACGGCTTGGTTGATCGCGAAGCGTTTTTTCGAATCATCGTCACAAAGAAAAAATATGTCAAATTTCAAGATTGAATGATTCAATCGCGTCACGACATTTCCAGAAACACTCCAACACGCGGATCGCGCATCAAGCTCGTATGAATCAGATAATTCTACTATATAAAGAGTTTTCTTCATCTTCCGGGTATTCGGCGATTGTGTCATAACGAAAATAGTACAACCTGGCCAAGTGAATCGTAAAATTTCTGTTGGAAACCGCAGGTATGAAAATATTTTTGAAAAATTTCTCGACCTTTTAATCAAAGTCATTGCCGGCTATGTAATAATTTGAAACGCGATGAATTAATTGTTCACAGCGTTGACGCTATTTTTTTGGCTTATAAATTTAATGACGATTTCAACGAGATTTGACGAAACAACATTTTTTTCGCGCATTTCCGCGGAACTCGTGAAAATTTTAAATTTACGACTTTTATCCTAACCGGGGCGGCGGCGGCGGCGGCGGCGGCAACTGTAAGAATAAAATTTTCTTTCGACAACTTATTGCGCTCACCTTTACGCGTCAATGGATGCCATTATAAACGTATATATAGGTCGGTGAAAAATTATCATGCCACCGCGAGAATGAAAAGGTTACGAGCCTATCAAAGGTTCACGAGATCCCGTGACCATTAAATCTCCTCGAATCCATCATTCCACCCCTGCTTTCAGCGAGTCAAACAAGAGTTATCATGCAATTCTGTGTATATGCCATTTATATTAATTTTTCACTATAGAAAAGGAAATGCTCCGACTCCGAAAAGGTTCTTCCCCCGATAGCGCGGTTACGGCGCGTATAAAAACCAAAAAAAAAAAAATAAATAAATAGTAAAATATTTGCGGAACGAATTGGTACGTAATGAAAATTTTTACGATATTTTTGCACTGAAAAAAGGTATATTGTTGAGAACGTACCCGAAAGGATGTCGTTGGGTCAACTACGCCCGCAATTTCAAGTAAAATATTCATCACTCGGCAGAATTAAAGGTATTATTTGAATAAAATGAAAAAAAAAAAAAAAAATATTTGAGAAATGGTATCATCGCGCATTGCTCGGGTAAAAGGCAAAAGTATTTTGCTCACTTTTAAAGCGTACGTTGTTGAAATTTTTTCATTCATGTTGATTCGTATATACCTACACAATTTTTAATGGTATTGTTTGTGACATTTTATGATGAATAAGAAAATTGCTCGTGTCAATATAATTTGGTATGAAAATGATTTTATATCGGTTATATTCTTCTTTTACTCTGCGTACGATGAGGTCTTACTTTTTTTAGTGTGACGAAAATAAATATTCTAATCGCCTCACGCCTCACAACAGACACTCATGTGATCGCGGGGTGTGATCGCAATCGCCGGATCAATTGGTTACGATTGAACTTGGCAGTCTTATAGCCTCACGGGTGGTGCCAAGCTTACGCGAGAGCGCTCCGCTCGTTGCCCTCCAGCGGATCTCTGCCGCACCAGAAATTCAGCTACGGGGTGATATAAGACTGTCTCGCTACAATCTACATAAATCGTTTCAAACATAAAAACTTATTGTCTCAAGTTTTGTCATTTTTTTTTCAATGAAACCATTTTTTGCGGTTGCATCGAGCGCAGAAATAAGCTCAATTTGAATAAATAAAAATTTAGTCGGTTTACAAGCCCTCAACGAATCCATGGCGAATAATGTGAATATAGGTACAAATATATGTATGTGAAAATCCGTGCAAGAGAGTGAAATGGAATATTTTTTCAGTCCAGCACTAAAGTTGTGAAAAAAATAAAAATTTTTCGAAATTTATTCGAGAAGTATCTTGACTCGCGCGCCGAATTATGTAAAGAATATGTGTTTGCTTGACTCTCGCATAACTAACATGCGGCATCGCGTATGCCTCAGAGTTCGTTGCACGTACCAAGGTCGTTACGTTTCAAGTTGGTTTCATCCGCATAGAATAATGAGAATAATCGACGATCACGCAGCCTCATAAATTCATTACATATTTTTTATATCGATTGCCAGAACAAGACTGAAACTTGAATCCGGTCTGCGTTTGTCGCTGTCTCTCTTTCCTTTTTCATTCACTCGTTGGTCTTTTCTTTTTCGCTCGCGCTGTACTCGCTCGTTTCGTTTCCCGTTTTTATTAGCACCATGACAATAATAACTATAACAAGCTGCTGCTGCATGGAAATACGAAAATTGTATAAGAGAGTTGAAATTCAATGGTATATAGTTGACGAACCATCTCAAGTCTCGACTAATACGGAATATTAGGCATGTGCGAATGAAAAAATAATTAATACAAGACATTGGAATAACCATTGAGTGTTTTTAAAGTTAGGATCGACAAAACAAGTCCTTGCTCTGGTATATAGGAAAGGAAAAGGTATCAGGCGAAAAAAAGTAATATATATAGGCGTGAGGAATGGAGAGCAGCTAGCGTTAACAACAAGAGTTATATTTATAAGCTCGCGCCTTCTCTCCGCCGCGCTCGTTGGTCATGACGAAGCTGCTGCTGCTGCTGCTGCTGGCTGGTGTTTCGACAACACAAATAATATATCGCGTAAGGAAATTGTTCGTATACACGTATATCACGCAATATCGCGTAAAATATAGTATATGATAAATGTTTCGCGGTGGTTCCGCGCCGAGACTCATCGACCGCATGCCGATAAAACGATAGAATACATTTTTTTGGCACCTCATCAAAGTACACACGATTGTTCACTCGTCGTTGTTTATTATACGCATCAAGCGCATTGATTAGAGCCTGCATGGATCTCATAATTTCAGACTCGTCCTGCTCGCAATAGGTAAGTAGGTATGCGATGATAGGAAGATTATGTACTATATTTTCTTCCAACTTTTTGCTCCGAATTATTGTTTGCCGAACGAGACGAATTTGCAAACTCGCTGATTCCCAAAATAATCATAGTATAAGTTGAGAAATAAGAATTTTTCAACGCCCAATGAAATTTCAATTGCCATATATTGTGCTGATATTGATGTGCGTGCGAAAGATGGAAAAATCATCTCTCGTTCTCGCAAAGATTTTTATTTATACGAAAATATACAAGCTCAATCTTATTTCAATGATATTTCGTCGTTGCGCGACTAATCGGACGTTAATTAGTTTTTAGAGTTATCGGTGCGAAGGTCATAGTTTCGTAAGAAACGTGCGCACCGCATTACTCGCGCGCGGCTGCTGATTCGATATTTTTATCTCGACGCGTTTATTTATCTTCTCTCGTCAATTCATGTATACGACGAGAGATCCCCGTTTGTTTTCTATAATTTCGGATATATAATTACAAAATGTTGAGTACTCGAAAGATCGTTAGAGAGGAAAAGAGAAGCCCGCATACTCTCGTTTCGCGCCTCGTTCCTCCTCGTCATAACGTCCCACACACGTGCCTGCCGAGTTGGTAAAAATAGCAAGCAAAGAATGCAGACTCTCGCAAACTCGAGGAAACTGCTGCTCGCGTGAACGTGAACAAGAGAGAGGCACTGTGCTATTGGACGATATACAGCATGTTGCAAAAGAGAAAACGTGAACCTCGCAGCGCTATCTCACGCTTTTTCTGTACCTATCTCACTCAAACGTGCAGCAGCAGCAGCAGCAGCAGCAGCAGCAGCAGCAGCAGCAGCAGCAGCATATACACCTATATTTTTTTAGTTCGACTATTGCAAGAACGCAAGGTCTTCTCGCCGCGCCACGTTTCTAACGAGTATTCTGTAAATTCCTCCTCCTCGTATATACCTATGGGTGGGTACATTGCGTCATGAATTATTTCTATATTAATTTCATATATTTTTTGTTTTTTTCTTTCAACCATTACAATTTTAGTAGTAAAATGGAATTCGAACAACTAGTTTGTAGGATAAATATATTCAAGTAGAAAGCAAATTTTTCACTATTGTATTTTTATTAAAGAAGCAAACAAACTGAATTTCAACAGGTTGCAATGGTGCTGATGAACGAAATATAAGTATTAGGGGAATATGGGGCAAAGTGGGCCAGTGGGGCAAAGTGGGCCACCACAAAATTGCGATTTCTGGGGCAAAGTGGGCCACCCAAAATTTCGATTTTTGGGGCAGTGACTTAAAATTTTTTTTTTTGTTTTTCGAGAAATCTATATCTGTTTAAGACCAAAAGGGTGAGAATTATTGTACAAATTACTCAAAGATGTACATTTTTATATTAATTCTTGATAAAAATCGCATTTAGGTGAATATTGGAGCAAAGTGACCCGCTTGAGGA
>JBBLXU010002776.1:0-38424 GCA_037893425.1 Campoplex nolae | reverse complement strand
CAGGAAAGGTGGAGGCAGAATAGACAGACGCAGAGAAGGCAAGTGCAAAATAGGCAGAGGCAGAAAAGGCAGAGGGTAGCGAGATAGAAGCAGAATAAGCAAAGGCATAAGATAAGGTGGAAGAGACAGAATAGGCAGAGGAAGAGGAATGAGAAGAGTTAGAGACAGAAGAGTTACAGGACAGAAGAGGTGAAGGTAGAAGAGGCAAAGATAGAAGAAGTAGAGGCGGGAAGAGACATGGGCAGAGGCAGAGGAGGTAGAAGAGTTAGAAATAGAAGAGTCAGAGACATAATAAGTAGAGGAAGAAGAAGCAAAGATAAATGAAGCAGAGGTGGAAGAGGCAGAGGCAGGAGAGGCAAAAAAGCAGAGACATGAGTAAAAAAAGCTGAGACAGAATAATCAGTTGCAGAAGAAGCAGAGACAGAAGAAACAGGGGCAATAGAGACCGAGCGGAGGTAGAAGAGGTCGAGGCAGAATTGGAAGAGTGAGAGAGGGAAAAAGAGATTTCATAAAGATGCTAAAACGCAAGACGCAGAGTCCGCGCGCGAAGCGCGCGTAGCTTCCCTAGTTGTAGGTATATAGAGAGTTTTAATTCTTTGGCTCGTTGAAACGCCGCCGGTAAGGCGTTATTATTGGCTCGTTACTCGCGCGCGCACACTCGTTAGCGGGCTCATCGTCATCGCCGCACGCGCGATGACGCGTTAAATCGCGCGTCATATAATCTTACGAGTGCCAGCAGCAAAGACGATGATGCGCGCCGAGCGGGGGGGGGGGGATACAACGATAGAAAAAGTCTGCGACGATAAGAGGTAGATTTATTTGGTCTGATTCATACACTTGTATTAATCGCGAGTGATCGCACCAGCCCCCCGCTCCGTAGCGAGGCGGGTTACCTACGCGCCTCCGTACATCGCCTCCGTAAACATATAGGTTTAGTTTAAAAATATGCCTCCGAGGTTATAAATCCTATAAATAGGTATATCGTATATATACATTTCACAAATCGATTAAATTATATTCATCATCTCGGTGAATTATATATTCACCGTTGCTCCCCCCCCCCTCCCCCCGTAGTCCGCACCTTTCTGTAATTGGTGTGTAACTCACGCTCTCTCTCTCTCTCTCTCTCTCTTTCGGTATTAGCAAATGGAGATTAGACCCCGCGAGACATTGACTGCATCGCGCCATAAAATTCTACAATTACAGACACGAGAGTTAACGCGAACGCGCGTTCGTAAACCAGAGAGCACCGTGAATTATCCAAGGAATCATGTTATAATTCCAACGCTTATTACCATTTCAAGTAACGGGACAATTTATAAATCTTTATATACGCGAGTCACGATTGTGTCAATATTTTTGCATTCTTCATAATGTCAACATGGAACATTTCTTTACGATCGCGATAGCGATTTCAAAACATATATTTGGTCGCAAATATGAGTCGTAATGAAATGTTATAAGCAGAATAATAATATTGAAAAATAACGATCGAGAGGGATGGAGCAGGAGGGAGAGGAGAAAAGGATGCACTCGAGCGAGCGAACATGTAGGAGTGCTGATGGAATTCTGGATATAAATCGACTTATTTTGACTTGTGTAGCCTGCTGCTGGTTATTGGCTCTGTACCGTCGTCGTGTACACATATAATAATCGAGTTGACGATGTTATCCGCGTTATGGCGCTTGACGCGCCATAATTATTTCATTGTAAAGCCAGCGAGTGACAGAGAGTACAAGAACGAGAACGATGCGGGAAAAAGCGCGATGAAAGGAAAACGAATCTGTCTGTGCGCCAAGATCGCGGAGGGAGCATAGAGGATTTTTAAACGACACGCGTCTCTCGATACTTTCTTGTATTCCACGCCATTTCGAGCAGCCCCGTGACTTCGCGCGACCATTTTTTATTTTCCTCAGATTCTTTTATAATTAAAATATCACCCAACCAAAGGAATACCCAAAAACCAATTTTTAGATTTTTATCTCTCGTCTTTCGAGAATCACAATTTTTTCAAAAAAAACCTACATTTCGCGAGGTACGGAAACAACATACAACGTTCCAACGCCTGCCTGTATCTCTTGGAAATAAATAATCGATTTATCGGACAATGTCACTAGAGATGGATTTTTTTTTTTTTTTTTTTTTTTTTTTTTTCATTTTCGTTTATATTTTCGGAAAAAGGAAAGAGAAATATGATGAATCAACCTTGTCAACGATTTTTTCGCATTTTATGATTATTCATATAAAGAACTTGAGTTTTATGGAAAAAAAAAATCAATATTTCTTTGTACAAAATTCAAGTTTTTTGTGAATCCATCGTGTACCACAATAACGATTACAACGTAAAAAACTTGAATTTTCTGCAAAAAAAAACCCACGATTTGACCAGCGTCACAATAAGTCGTCGTATCGGTCATACTCTTTTTTATAGAATTTTTGGGGTTAAATGAAGAATGGCAATCATCTTTAGAAACAAAATAGTTTCTCGATACTTCAGATGCAAAAAAATCGTTGACAAGGTTGATTCATTACACGTTTCTCTTTTTTTTTCCTTCTTCTGAAAGTATGAACGAAAAAAAAAAAAAAAAAAAAAAAATCAATTCGAACGTGTTCGAACCTCGCAAGATGTGGGTTTTTTAAAAAGTTACAACTCCCGAAAGACGTTAGATGAAAATCTAAAAATTGGTTTGGCGATACTTGATTCGTTCGGTGGTACTGGTTTTATTAAAAAAATTTCAGGACAATGAGCAAACCGAATAATGGCAATTCTATTCCACCTTTATGGATACATAAAGCGGTGATAATCGATAGTATCGAAAAATAATTCAATGACCACTTATATCCCAGCATAGGAATCGCGAACGAATATTGTTTTGAAATTTTTTTCCAAATATTTAACCACATCTATTTACTTTGAGTACATTTAGATTCTGCTGGCAAGAGTACTATACATAATGTCTAAAGAGGACAATAACGTCCAATGAAAAATCATCGCAGGAAACATTTATTCCGGGCTAATGCGTGCCTAATGAATGCGAATGCGACGCGACAGCACTAGGACGAGTTTTCGGTATGAGTCAGTTGTCGATTTCAATCTTTGTTTGTTTTTTCTTCTTCGTTTTTTCATTAATATATAGGTACTCGCATGACCGCTCAACTCAATATAGAGAGAATATGACGAATAGCATTTTTAATAAATGACTTATTCTTTTAACCAAATAAATATGCATTATTTATAATTGATTAATCTCTGTATACGGATGACGCGCGAGCCATCAATGCACGTAGTAGAAAAATACAATAAGATGAAAACAATAACAGTTGGATTAGCGGGCGAAAAATTGAAAATTGGCGTCTAAATAAAATAAACAGAAGATGTATAACGACGATTTTTTCGAGTGATTGCGAAGAAAAATATCATTATATTTTTAGCATTGACGTCGCGAAGAACCACGCATCGATCGACGGCGTGTTCAAAAGCCTCGAGCGCAAAATAATCCAAAACGTCATTGTTGCCGGCGATGAAGCAAAACCTGAAATAACGAGGTAACGGGTTATGCGCCGCCCGAAAAGCGAAAAGATTGATTGATCGAGATTGCCTATTGAGATATTATGCCTCACCGGAAAATAATTCTTTAAGCAAATTATGAAAAGAATTTTAAAAGTTGCAACGTGTAGTTGAATTTATTAAATTTGAATATTACAACTACAGATTTAGATTTCGAGATGATGCGCGGTTCTGCTCCAATTTAACAAGAATTTCATAGACTAAATGTTTTGTTATCTCTTTATTTCATTTGTTGTTGCGAGCAACAAACTTTTTGCTTACGAACGCCGAGCCTGAGCCGCGACTGCTCGGATATATGATCCGAGCATATACACATATGACTTAATATTAATTACATAAAAAATATGATAATTGCTCTAACCATCATTTTGTCTAGATAAAGGCAAGCTGGTCCGATTGACTTAATTTCATGTCACAATAGTACTAATCATCGGTATTCTCAAGCGTCAAGAGGTGAGATTCAAAAGTGTCGAGGTGTCAATAAATTAGAGATGTAGGTAATAATAGAATAATGCCTAAAATAAATGCTGGCTGTTGAAAGAAATGAATTACGACGATGGCTTGAGGTCCTGTATCAACTTGTGCGTGAAAGATATGAGGTGTGGTGTAGCTAGGCAAGAAAGAGAGATATGATGGGTCAAAAAGATGGAATCAACATTAAAATGTACAACTCGAAAGCTAAAACACGCAATATTTACATGTTGCCTGCTCGCATGAAAACCGGTTGAACCAATGGCCAGCGCATGATCGTCATGGGTCTCAACCGGTTTCAAGCCTATACTTTGGCGTTCGTTTCACTTTTTTGGCTTACGGTTTACGTGAGTTATTCCTCAAGCGTGCAATGACCCCTCTCTATCCCTCTCATTCTCAACGGGCTCTGTTCCAGCTCAACCATTACGTTTCGTTATTGACGCGCGATAAACGTTATATGAGACACGGAACACGGCTATTAATTCAAAGCAAACACGCGTCGGAGCTTTCGCGGTTGAAATATGGGAAAAATAAACGAGTGGAAACGGAAGCAGGAGGGTAGTAAGATGAAACTTGATTGAGAAAATCAATTCATTTTATTCGCGCGAAAAATGACAAAAAAAACTTGCAAAACATATATAGAGTACTAAAATATAAGGGAAGAACATGGGGGGGGGGGGGAAGTGGGCCACTTGAGGTTTCACGGTGAGCACAGGGTGCGGGTCATTCCCTTTATTTTCAAGTCCCAAAATCCATTCCACCTTATTATTTGACGAATCTTGGAATAACAATTTTTTGGAGCAAAGTGGGGGGGGGGGGAGGAGTCATGACTAAATTCCGATTTTTGGGGCAGTGAGCCAGAATTATTTTTCTTCTTTGTTTTTCGAGAAACTTTTAGCTGTTTAAGACCAAGAGGGCGAGAGAACCATTGTCCAAATTATACTCAGCGATGTCCATTTTATATTGATGATTATTGACTAAAATCGCATTTAGGTGAATGTGGTGGAGAAAAGTGGCCTGCTTAAGGAATTTAACGAATTTCGTCCGTGCGAGCACAGGGTAATTTACTTATTTTCAAGTCCCAAAATCCCCATTCCACCTTATTGTATCACGAATCTTGGAAAAAAATTTGTTTGAGGCAAAGTGCAATATGCCTCCGAAGACTGAATTTGCTACGGGGCATGCGCGCAAAATGAGCTCACACCTTGTGTGCAGGTGTCAACAATCAAAATAAAATGAATATTTCTCAGCAATTTGTACAATTATACTCACCATCTTAGTCTTAGACAGCTACAAGTTTCTCGAAAAACAAAAAAAAAAAAAACAAAAAAATTCTGGGTCACTGTCCCAAAAATAGGAATTTAGTGATGGGCCACTTTGCCCCATAAAATTTTTTTTCCAAGATTCTTCAAACAATAAGGTGGAATGGATTTTGAAACTTAAAAATAAGTGAATGACCCTGTGCTCACCGACGAAACTCGTCAAATTCCTCAAGCAGACCATTTTGCTCCGAATTCACTTGAATGCGATTTTTATCAATGATCAATATAAAATGGACATCTCTGAGTAATTTGTACAATGATTCTCACCCTCTTAGTCTTCAAACAACTATAGGTTTCTTGAAAATCGAAAAAAAAAAAAAAAAAAAATTCTGGATCACTGCCACAAAAATCGGAATTTAGTGGTGGTCCACTTTGCCCCGTATTCCCCTATTTCGATTCGAATGAGGAAAATAAATTTTTAATGTTCGGCTCGGTCCATGCATCGGCAGACGGAATATTTAGACTAGAACTTTTCCACGCCCGTGCGCGAGATCTCGCGAATAATCTCAAGTTGCGCTCGAGAGAGAGCTTCATTGGATCTATCTTTCGACGTTATACTTGAAGAAAATGAAGGAAAAGCCGAACACTCGCGAGGAAAAAGAAGCTTGATATCGGTTCACTCGCTATTGGTCTGGAATAAGACGCGAAACAGACGCGATTGGTTTTCAATTCGGCTTCAATTCGGAGCAATAAAGCGAATAATGCGAATGGGAATGATTTAAAAAAAAAAAAAAAAAAATGAACGAGTGAAAAAATCTCTTGATTCGTCATTCGGTTCAATGTGTACACGAATCTACATAGCCGTATCCACAAATGGATGCGTTTGTTAGCTAGGGTAAATCTTATTGATTCCGCGAGTTGGCGCCACCGTCCCCGCGAGGCGCGCCTCATGCGCAGACCCTCCATCTCCTCTCTCTCACACGCGCATTCTCCACCTCGATGAATAGGGGATGCGGGAGAATAGGGTTGTCGGCTGGGAGAAATAAAAAAGCGGCGACGGTGGTGCTGGTCGTGAAGATGAGGAGCGCAAGAGCGACCTCCGGCGCGCTTTAAACCTCCCGAACGTTGCGCGATTCCGCCCCTACGGGCGCGCCATGCAACTGGCGTCATTATTGTTCGCTCGAGATAGTTCAAGAGGGGCGGAGGGAGCAGCGAAGCATCCCGAGCAACTTGGACACCAACGAACCGCCTCGCGTAACGATCTGCTTCTGCTGCTGCTGCTCCGCGTTTCGATTTACTCCCGTGAGAAACACTACTACTTGGAGAGGAGAAGATAGATCGGAGAAGCGATGCTGGGTGAGAAGAGGGAGCGACCTAGAATGTGGCGTAACCCGTCTTGCGGTGACCGGGATCATCCCGAGATCTATGGGACAAGGGCTTCCGCGAGCTTTCATTCCGTATCCGTTGTATTCGTTGTATTTCCACCCCCCCCCCCCCCTCGTTCTACTACTTACTCTTTTTGCTCCTTCCGTTTGCTCGCAGCGCACCACGTGGTGTAGTACATTGCGCGTAAAATTAGGACCAACGATAGACACAAGCATTTTCCCCGCGTTGGAACAACTTTCCTGATGCATCTTCATTTTTTTTTTTTTTTTTTTTTTTTTTTTCAAACAAAGGTTATGTCTGAAAATTGAGAGTGTATAATTTACATTTTATGCGGCGGCGGCGGCGCCCAAAAAGGCTCAATTGCATATTGATTAAAAATATGCACATGTACAGTCGAGAGCGAAGGCGGAATTTTCAAAAACTAATTGCGCAAAGTGGCAACTGGGTGATAGAGAAAATACGCGTGAATCGAGAATTAAATTGATATACCGTTAGGTGAAAACAATGCTCAAAGTCTTTCCGCACGTTCATCCCTTTTCAGTGCATTATCCGCATTACCATGCTGCAATTTTCTTCCTAACAGGAGATTAAATCAAAGTACTATTGCTTTTATTCAATCTCTATTGAACTTGATAAAAAAATCTTTCTTCATGAAGCGAAGAATGGAAATAAAAAAAATTAAATTGAAGCTTCTAGGAAAGTTGGCGAGTTCCATCGAAGAAAGCAGGTTCAACACCTGAAATAATCGTATTTCATTTCGACAAGGAGCTAACCACTGATCAAATTGTACGACAAAAAATATGAAAATAATATAATTCTGTCTTTTATTCGTCAATAAAATATCGTGGCTTTTTTTCTTCAGAATGTCATAAAAAGTTTCGATCGCCGTTTTTTCTACTCCCATGCAAAGGGCATGAGAAGAGGAATAGGGAAAACGACAGAGAGTGAGAGAGAGAGGAGGAATTTTGTGCACGATACACGAGACGTAATATTATCAATCATTGAATTTTTATCTCGGTTTTTTTTATTCCACCATGCGCATACCATACATACCATATACATATAAAAAGGACGCGCATATCTGGGTGAAAAGAGAGCGAGCAATGACGTCAAGGGACGCCTGTCTCTCGAGCGCACGCCCCATGGCGTCGGGTATGACGTCATCGAAACACCTCTCTCTCTCTCTTTCTCTTTTTTTTCTACGTCGTTTCTTCCGTGATAGGAGAATGAGTGGCGCTCCTGGAATCGAGCGACGGGGAATACTATCCGCGTCCTTAATCTTTCTATCCCCGTTTCGCGCTTTCCCGCATTAAATAGGGATTTTTTTTTCCTTGAAAATAAAAACATAATAGTTTCCCCGACACAACGCTTCGCGTTGTTCTTTGCACAATTGTCAAATGCGCGATAAAATTATTGGCGTTTGATCGGCATTTTAATTTTTTTTCTCTTCTCTTTTTCACTCATCGGTATTATTCTTTCTCTGTACTTTGCCGAGAAAATGATGAATTTCCATTTTTTAAATTGTCAACATGATTTCTTATTCAGTTGCCCCCCGCCCGAAAGCTTATTTCATCATTCCGCCGTGGTTGAATTGTTTTTCGTACTGTGATACACGCGTCGCAATGAGTAAATTCGCAATCTACCCAATTGTTTCTGCTCTTAACGCGGGTACGATGCAAGTTTACTTGTTATTCTTGTTTCGTCTTTTCTTCTCTTTTTATTTTTCTTCATCACACCCGGTATACCAAGGAGTTTTTAAACCTTGGATCGGACTCGCAAACTTCATTTTCTTTGCGCGTAATCAATTTTTTTTTTTTTTTAATTTCGGATTTATGGGAAAGAAAAATTGCGGGTGTTTATAGTGCGCGCAGATAAAAAAGACGTCGTGTCCTCGTTGTCTGCTCCGTCGCCCCGTCGACGTCGTCGAGAAACCCGGCGCCGTCTGGTCTTTCTTTCCCTCTGCTCTTGTGCGAAGAAATCACCCTCTACTGCTCTGGAACGATTTCTCGACCTTTTTCTTCCTTTTTCGCTGCGTGTATTAAATGGCACGAGTTTGCTCAGAGGGCGATAGCCACGAGGGAGACAGGGGGGGAGGGGGGGGGGAAAGAATGCTATTTACTTAGTTTTTCTAGCTTTTTCTTTCTCGATGCGTCAATCTCTTTTTATGCTTTTTATCTATAATTTTTCTATATGATTTCGAGTTCTTTCAATGACCAAACTTTTCATGACAACTGTGCGCGGTGTATAGAAAGAAATGAGAATTTCTCTAAAGATGATACAAACAACATTTACTCTACATGTAGGTATATGTATATAATAATCATTTAGCAAGCAGCAAAAAAATCTGAATGAGCGCATGTTTTAAAACATTTCCGAAATTTTTATTTTTTATTTCAAGGTCCGTAGTACAAACGAATAACGCGGTAAGTCAAAAAATAACAATAAAATTTATATGGAATGATATACGCATGCGTTCATGAGTAAAGGGTGCGAAATAAAAGGAGGCCAGGAGGGGGAGAAGAGCGAAAGGACGGCGGAGCAGAATAAACAGAAGGGAGATGCACGCGCCGCGCCTCTTACCGGCCCGGTCAACCCGGAAATATTTTCGAGTCATGAAGAAGAAAAAAACCTTTCTACGCATACATCTCTCGTCCGATTACCAAAAACTTTCTACGCTGCTCGCCCCCTCCCCCCCCCCCGCCCGTACATTTATAGGTGCGTAAGCATGTGCGCTCATCAACGCGCAGTTTAATTTTTTTTGTTTCTCGCGTCGATGACTTTTTACACGCGTTGAAAGCGGCGCGCTCCGCATATTTGCACCCTCTTCTCTCCATCTTCGCTCATCCACTTACCCCTCTACGATTGCCACCGCGATGTTATCCGATTCGTGTTGCCACGCGAAAGTCTCGTAACGTTGATATTTCCATAATTAGTCATCGCTCGATAGCCCAGAAAGACGATGGTCGCTCACGCGCGTGTATATATGTATATTACAGATCTACAACGAAAGAGGCCGATAGACGGCCGCCATATAGAGGCTCAGAATAAAATGGAACGGACAAAGCGGAGAGCGAGCAACGTGTGTCAAGACGATATATAAGGGTAAAAAGAAGAAGAAAAATAAATAAATAAAAGCGAAGGGTAAGGTGAACGCGACAAAAGCTGATACCCGCTTATCTCCCCCCGCTCCCCCGCCCGTCGGCTATTGTCTCTCGCATTCCCTCGATCTCGTTCGCGAAACTCGCCTCAATGACAATGCAGAACGGATTTTTCATGCACGCGATTACAAATATGTATATTATAAATAAAAAGGTTCAACTGGTGTTGCGGCTGTTGGTGCCTGGATATACGTCATCGTGACTAAAATTGGCTCGTCAGGCAACTCGTAGAGGTGTTTACAGGCAGCTCCGAGCTATCGATACGCGCGGGGGGCGGCGGCTTCATCACGAAGGAATTAAGGTCTTGAATTTAACACTTTCACACGCGCCGCGCGCGCACTAGGTTTATTACGGAATCGCTCGGCGGACTTGATTCTCTTCGTGCCTGCTGAGTTTATTTACGAACGTACGGGCAAGAGCAGCCGCGTATACAGTTAGTTTATCATGGAGCACGCAAATTTTAATACGCGCCTCATTTCTGTACACTACTCGTAATCTTTGTTTTACGTGTATCAATAATTGTGCCGCTTGCTGCAAAATCAATCGCTACAAAAATTTCATATCCGATTGTCAAAAAATATCTACTATTTTTTTTCAACAGAATCTTATAGTAAATAATATAGGAAACGGATAATGGTTGTTGTTGACAATCGCGCATTATCCTCTTACAATCAAGTTCAATCAGTGTTTTTTGCAGTTGGGATATTTTGTTAGGATCGATGGCGGTGTGTACTTTCTTTGTCCAGCAGGTATTGCAATCATCGCGTTGGTTTTTTTTTTTTCCCAGTCCGCCGTTTTATGCCTCTCTTGAGGCCACGCCACGTTCGGATATACGAATAAATAAAAACCTGGCTGGTTGCCGGAAAAAATTCAATTCATAAGAATAGCATGGGAAATATTTTTTTCTTGCTTCTTCTAATTTTCATAAACAACTGCGGCAATGCGTCATACAAAAAATCTCCAAACACATTTTTGTAGGGAATTAAAAGCTCTCTTAAAAGATGATTTTATTAATATACTTGGATTATTGATAATAATTCGATAACCAGATGAGCCTCCTTAAATAATTTATGGAGGCTATAAATCAGAGCGTAAAAAATTTCATTTAATAAACCTGTTGGCGTTTTAGTTACGGTGTACAGCGTTCGACTTGGACCGACTATCGCTATATCTCGTGTGCTTATTATACAGCGTTTATAGCGTGCAAGTAAAACGCACTTTGAGCGCTTACGTGTACCGCACCCACTACCGCCAACAGTGCGCGCGGTATTTATTTTTATTAGTATAGTTATTTTATGGATAATCGTGCGAATTATTGATAATCACACATCTTATTATTTGATTGGAATGAAAAATTTTACGTTGACCATGGATAACCTAATCCATCGTATCACCGCGCGCGCGCGCGTTTGACCAACCAATTGAAAACTTTTTGTTGGACTTGAACTTTCCTCGAGGACTTTTATAACAAAACTATTTTTCACCTGTAAAATCAAAAAAAATATGTAAAAAACGATCATTTCAAAGACAACGTGTACCTATCTACTGAGAAAATTTCTTCAAGTGTGCTGTATTTTTGTTTATGGTTAACATATATCTCTTGAAAGTCGAATTTATGTTTTACATAAATTTTGTATGCGATTATAAAATTATTAGTAGGTATGTTATTCATATGGAAAATGAAAAAGCGCGCGATGAGCAACATTTAAATGTTATTAATATAAAGAGGTAATATTTTGACGACACAGGCTTGCCTTATTTGTGGATATATATTTAAACTAAACTTTTCAACCTGTTTGGGAAAAGAAAAAACAATGTTCGTTTTTTTGTTTTCTTTCTTTCTTTTATCGCTCTGGTATACCTATATATATCGCAGCAATGTATAATAACGAAGCAAAGGGCACGCAGGGCACGCTCGCGCGGCGGATAACTTGACAGTCTCGACACGAAACTTTACGGGGGGGAGGGGGGGGGGGAAGCAGGTTACATCCTTTTTCTTCGGTGTCGTTACATAAATATCTAGTTGCCGGTGGTGGCGTATACTTTGTACAATGCAGGCGGAGGGAGACGGCGGGAGTATATAGCTGACTCTCTTTCTCTCTTGCGCGGAGTTTCACCCCTCGCGCGCGCATACATACATCTAGGATACCTTTTCTCATCTACATGCTGGGTATATAGGTCAGGGGCGCGGTTCGGTTCTCGGTTCGGTCTCGCGCTCTCTTCCTCTCTACACATAGGGGATTATGGGGCAAAACGGACATTTCAAAATCTGAAATATCGTAAAATTCATAAATTTTTTTTTCAAGCCTAAATTACATTTTTACTCGAAAACAGCTTGAATTAATGAATTTTGAGGCAAATAGACACACGGGAGGCAAAACGGACACATGTAAATGTAAATTTTATAAAAAATTTTTTTCGGATCCAACCATCTTCTGACCCTAAAATATTTGAAATTGTTAAAGTCCGGGGTGAAATGCACAAAAAATTCAAGTTTTAGAGAAAAATAAACACACGTCGAATCCGAAATTTTATAAAATTCATAAAATTTTGACGCCGATCCCAAACTACGTTCTGCTCACTATTCATTCTCTTTTGTGACTTATTTGAAAACCAAATTTATAATCACGGTGAGAAAATAAGGAAATAAGGTTTTTTTTTGTTATTGGAGCGAATTCGTAATTTTTTAATTTTTATTATCTCCGAGAGGCTGTGTCCGTTTTGCCCCAAAATTTTTTTTTTACGAAATCCGGGAATCTAGGACCGGAAATCGATCATGGGACTCCAATACAGTTCAAACATCAATTATACCCGAGCATGGTGGACGCAAAGTTCATTTTTTGCATTACCGAAAAGCTTGGACCAAACGCGATCTTAAATTGGCTCATTTTTCTTTTTTACATCCAAGGAATGGGGCCCAAGTGGTCCCATTCCTTTTCTTATATTACCGAGCTGGTATTCCATTAAAAAAAAATGACTTCAAACGTCTCCATTTAGAAAAATCTAATTTTTTAATTTTTTATACCACCGAGAGACTGTGTCCGTTTTGCCGCAAAAAATTTTTTTCACGAAATCCGGCTAACTAGGACCGGAAATCGATTATGGGACTCCAATACAGTTCAAACATTAATTATACCCCAGCACGGTTGAGCCAAAGTTCATTTTTTGCATGACCCAAAAACATGGCCTAAATGCGATTTCAAGATATGCCTCATTTTTCTTTCTTACATGCCAAGGAATGGGGTTCTAAGTGGTCGCGCTTCTTTTCTTATATTACCAAGTTGGCATTCCATTCGGGAAAAGTCGCTTCAAACGTCTCAATTTCGAAAAAAAAAAAATTTCTTTTTTTATACCTCCGAAAGGCAATGTCCGTTTTGCCCCAAAAATTTTTTTTTTCGAAATTCGAGAAATAACGACTTGAAATCAATTTTGGGACTCAAATATAGTTGAAAGACCATATGCTCATCGATTAAATTGGCTTAAATCGTTAACATGTCCGTTTTGCCCCATAGTCCCCTATATAATTGCTCATTATTTTATTTTTATATTACTTTTTTATCTTTGAGTATTTCGCGAGGCCGCCGCCGCTTCACGGCTCAAGCTCCGCTCAACTGACTTTTTTTTTCTTATTAAATGTTGCCATATTCCTTCGCGCGAGTGTTTCCCGTATGGTCATTCGGTTGTTTCCCCGCGATGCGATCCACACAGAACGTTGTGTATCAACGGCGTGTTTGCACGAGGGCCAGGGGCAACTTGCGGAGAGAGACGGCTATATATTGTTTTTTTTTGTTGTTGCCTAAATTCGACCATCAACAGCAGCAGCAGCAGCAGCAGCATCATCATCATTATCAAAAAATGGCAACTTTCATAAAACTTTTTTTGAGTGTGACTTTGGATTAAAAAATTTGGTGGAAAAATGATGGTGGCATGGATCTAGTAAAAGTCCTAGTCAAAGTTTAATATCGAGGCCATGCAGCATTAGGATGGCAATAAAAGAGTCAAAGCTCGCTGCCGCGACGCGACTACCAAATGATACACGCGCCGCTCTAATTCGATTTAATACCGCGACCGCGCCGTGCGGCGGCATTGGCGGTAGCAACGCTGCGTCAGTTGGCATTGTCCTCCCGTACGAGCAGAATATACATAACGAATAAAAAGATGATGCTCGAGCACAAGCATTACGCGCGACGCGTTTTATTTCTAACGAGTATTATTTGTAACCGTAGGGGGGGGGGGGCGCTTACGCGAGAATAACCGCCGGAAATTACTGCCGCGCGCGCGCGTGCGCGCCTAATTCAATCTAAACCGCGACGCGCGCGAAGGACGATTTGAGAGCGCGGCGGGTTATTATACGCGTATCAATAGTTTTTAGACCCGTTCGAATGAATTTTCTCGCGCACGCGCGATAGAAAGAAACAACTCGAGATTCGTGACATATTTTTTTTTTTTTTTTTTTTTTTTTTTTTTTTTTTCATGCACGTGCGGACGGAATGATGGCGGCGTGCATATTTTATGTTTCTCGATCGTGCTCGCATGATCGCGATGCTCCTCGATTCGATATCCAGCAACGAGTTCATTGACGGACTTTGAGAGCGCGTCAAGCGTTCTATATACAATTGGATCGCAACATTCTTCATAATGTCCAAGAGCATGAAAAAATTTCATCGTTCCAGTGCGTCGATAGTTGCTGGTGTCGCGCGATTGGAAAATCGAATATCACGAAAATAAAAGAAAAATCAAATAATATATAAGATAGGAAGGAGTAGCTTGCCTGCCTGCCTGCCTGCATGCGATATATACTACATACCGAGGAGCAAGAGAAGACAAGTGTAATTCGAGGCAAAAAGCCGGTATGATTTTAGCCTACCGTGTCCCACATGAGCCTCGATGCCAAGAATATCCGCGCACTAGATCTCTCGCCCCGTGGCGTCTTTTCGAGACGGAGGAAGAAAACGGCCGCCAGGGAGAGAGAAGGAAGCAACGCGTCCGGAGCGGAGCAGGCTGCGCTCTTACAAACAAAAACGCGACCCGAAATGTTCCAAAATTCATTTTTCTCGGATGTAGACCGTGCGAGGCCCCTCCGCTCGATGCGAACTCGTCAGACTTGATTAGTGATAAAAATAATTTCGATCGATTAATCGCACCGCGATTTATAACGAAATCGAATTAGCCAGCACCGAGCAACCCCCGCGCGCGTTACAAGAATCTATAAAATGCTTCGGAACCTTGTCGCTTTCGAGGTCATATTCCGACCGCGGGGGGGGGGGGGCGTGAGATTTCACAGAATACGATACCGCGTCGCGTTTTCTTCGGCCCCCAAAACGCGGATACTCGCGAGCAGGCGATACCACCTTCTTTTTCATCGTATAATACTAATTTAAATGGCTGCGTAACGGGAAAACATATAGCAACGAGGCGAAACGAGAGGAAATAATAAATTCCTTCTTGAATTTAACAAATTGATGAAAATGAATAATTTTCAAATAGCGGCGATCGTTGAAATTAATTTGATCGGAGATTGGTGCAAATGCGCGAAATTATATATTGTACGATTTTTTTGTTTGAAGAAAAAATGTTAAATTTTTTATTATTATTTCATACTTGTTGAGTTTTGGAATAGTCGACCACCACCGCCGCCGCTACTATGCTCGAAAACTGCTTGACATTTCGAAAGAATAATCGGCTTTATCCGCGGCTTATAAAAAAGATGATCCGGGTTAAAATTTTGGGTGTTATGCGAGATGAAAAAAATGGTGCGCTCTAATGATTTATATTATGCGGTGATATATATATGACAAAATTATTATCGCGCGCGCGCGCGCGAGATAGTCTCATGAGCGACCTTGCCACATGGTCGTGTATAGAGCAACGAGAGCTAGTCGCTATACATTTTTATACCGCGCCGCGCGTCGTGTATTACCGTTTAATAATTCGTGGTAGAAATCGATCTGGTGAACGGTCACGTTGAACTATTCTCGTAACGATGGTATTTCTGCCTTCGTATTTCTACCTCTCTCTCTCTCCCTCTCCTCCTCCTCCTCCTCCTCCTCATCGTTATCGCAGAGACATATACTATACTACAAAGACACGTTTAAAACCTCGCGCGCGCGCGCGCGCGGCTGTCCTTTTCTACTAGTGTCAGTTCTGAATACTTTTCCACGCGTTCGTGAAATTGCCAGGCGGCGGCGGCGGCGGCGGCGGCGGCATCGTCGCGCGGGTGTGTTAGTCCATCGATAGACCGATGAAATAATCATTCGTGACGTCAGGGCTCTCGATTACCGGTTTATTATTATTGTTTCTTTTTCAATATCAATATTTCTATCCGTTGGTGGTATTTTTTTTTTTTTTTTTTTTTTAATGCGATCGAACGCTCTTAACAGCGTTAGTTTTCAAATTTCTTGAAAAATCATTGAAAAACGAACAAGTTTAGCTCGCAAACCTTTTGTTGGGCTAAATTTCTAATTCGAGTATAGTTTAGTAGTTTTATACGCGTAGCCAAATCGTTATGTATACGACGTAATATTCCGAGTACAAGAGGAGCCCGGGGTGCCCGGATGAACTCGCGCTATAAATGAATCTCTCTCTCAGATAGAAATGGGCCTATGTATAGAGAAGACCGCCTTTCCGGACCGATGCATCGTCGTCGCAGCAGCAGCAGCAGCAGCAGCAGCAGCAGCAGCAGCAGCAGCAAAACTCTAGCCCTCGCACATGCTCGGTCGCGTGTACGCACACACCAGCATACAGCAGCCAGTTAGGTCGCGCGCGCTCGACGATTAGCTATACTCGCGTATATACTCGAGGTATACAATTGCATTTTGTATTTGAATATTATGAAATGTACGCCGCAAGACGTATGCGAGGAGGATGAATCAAGCCGTATTCTCTCAACAACAATGCATATTCCGTGTGCGCGCTGCTCTCACACTGGTCGCCTTTCCCGTTTTCAAACTTTCTATACAATTAACTTTGTCGACACGGAACAGAGAGCCGGCGAACAATGAAGCTCCTATCGAATAATGCCGAGTTTCGAAAACTATACCGCCGGCTTATTTCATATTTCTATATGCGAAAATGATGCGTTGCTGCTCGTGTTTATCCGCGTGTGCGTTCGTTATCAGGGTATAAACGGGAGCGGCGCCTGCTGCAGCAGCAGCGGCGGCCGTCCGATTATAGCGCGAGAGAGCGTATTTCACGATTCATTCATCCTCCCCGCCGGTTACATTCCAATTGACCAAATCGTTTTTCTTTTCATTTGTTTCGTGCGAGCAGCCGTTACAGCCGTTAGAGGCGTTGGAAAAAAAATGGTAGTAGCTGCTATATATCGAGGCAAATAATCGATAAGAGGGGAGGGAATAATAAAATATGCGGAAATTCAAAGTTGAGCCAAAGATAGAGGTGGCGGCGGCGGCAGCGGTGGCGGTATATAAGAGCCATGCGGTCTCGCATACGAGCCATCGAATCGGAATTACCCCTTGCCTTGACACACCTTGAAACACACGACTTGCTTGCTGCTGCTGCTGCTGCTGCTGCTGCTGCTGCTATCTATATACGCGAGATAATTCCCCCGTGCGCGCCTGCCTGACCTCCTTCGGAATTTTATTTTTGCTGGATTCGAGGAAACGAGACACGATGCGTTTATGCCAATCAAAGCGTAACAACGGTCTCGATCAACATTTACCGGCTTGATGTTAAATAAAATATCAAAACGAGACGACGACGACGATACGAATAACGCTGTGTAATAACACGAGTTTCCCGAAATAGCGATACGCGCGGGGAATCCCAGCAGTCGTCCCAACACACCGTCAATGCAAAAACTCGGAGAGAAAAACTGGCTTTTACGCGCGACGCTCGCGCGCGGTGACGGATGCGCGATAGCTAAGCGCTTCAACCTTGTCCACGAGGCTACTCAACTTGCGCGCCGGATAGTCGAAGCGCGTCATTTCCCAAAGGGATCCTCGCTCGATCCTCCGCCTCCGCCGCCGCCGCCGCCGCCGGGGCCGCCGCGCGGTTCATAACCCTCTTATTTTGTCTATTTATATATACGAGAGAGAAAAATATGTGCTACGAGTGATTGAAGAAAATAATGAGGCAGAAATAAATGTAATATTTTCCATCCATTTCGGATCTTGTACGAGTGACTCGCCGCCGCCGCCGCTTTTTAAATACACCGCACAATACACATTATCAATCAATATATACCTATATTTTACTTATTCCTGGGAGATATTGCGACTCTTTTTTATTACGATGATGACGACGACGTCCTTAGGAAATTGATACGAGAATAAAAATCGTCAGCTTATAAAATAGGTACACTTTCGATGCGACCTGCTGCTGCTGCTACGTGGAGCGATCGAGGCCGCTAAATTTTGCTCCTCGAGGCTATCTATCCCCATCCCCCCCCGCGCTAACGGATCATTCGTTTCTCATATCCAACACCGTTTGTTCAACAATATTAGAGAGAATCTTGACACGCATAGCTCGATACTGATGCTTCTTTTCGTGAGCAGAATTTTACAAGTCGAGGAGCCGCCCCACCCATCAAAACAATATATACATAATAATCATATAATATTCTGAGATAAATTATCGAGTTTGTGACGGGATTAGACTTGAACCTGGTTTCGAAATATTCCAAGTGGAATTGGATAATGCGCGCGGGTCGAAAGACGAAGCGCGCAAAATAGGAGCAGAGGGCAAGACGTTAAAAGATGTAGTAGTAGTAATAGTAGTAATAGCCAGATAGTAGAGTAGTGGTAAATACATAAAAGCACACACAAACACGAGACGAGGATGTGTGACTGTGGTGCGTATTGATCGGGATAAGCACGATGGAAAACGGGGACCCCTACCAACGGGGTGTACACCACCGGCTCTGCTCGTGCGCTCTCTTTCTCTTTCTCTTTCTCTCTCATACACGAGAGCGCGCGCGCACGCACACACACACACACGCTTCTTCTACATAAACATGTTCAACGTGTAGCACGATTTCTCCCCCCCGAGTGGGAGTACGATTCCGCCGATATCTCAGAACATGTAGCACAGGTGGGGGAATTGGCGCGCATGCGGCAGAGGCGCCAAGTCAAAAAGAGAGAGAGAGAAAAAAAAAAAAAAGAAAATCCGTTACTATAGAGCAAAGTCAGGTATTTCCAATAAATGTTCAGATTATGGCCTTTCATCTGTAATTTCCTATGGAAGAAATATTCCTATTCGCGTCACTCTCGATAAGAGAAACATCGATATAACAACGTACACTCGAAAATAATTAATTTTCACTCACCGAGGTACTCCGCGCGCCGTCAGGAATCCCTTCTTGTTTTTCCTTCGGTCCGAGTTTTAAACGAAAATACTATAATAAAAGAAAACACGTTCGTCCAAACTTTTGCTCTCTCTCTCTCGCTCGCTCACTCGTTATTTTCCCCTCAATTGAGCGATTGTAAAGAAAAAATGCAAAAAGCGAACAAGAAAAAAGAAACAAACGACGACGACGACGACAACAACAAGGCACGGGTAACAAGACCAATTGGAGGTTCTCGTGAAACACGAGAATTCAAGCGTTTAACGTAAATTTCTTGAATTTAATTCTCTGGTAATCCTTGTTCTGCCCCACTCTCTAGCCGCGCAGCAGTGCCCCCTAGGTACTGGTAATCCTCGATAATCTGGATTCTTATTTCTTCAACGATCGTCTCTCATTCGATTCGTTTGTTTTCTCTCTTTTTTTTTTTTTTTTTTTTTTTTTTTTTTTTTACAAGCTATATAAATAGTCGCGCGGGACCTTTCTTTTCTTTATCTTTTTCTTTTTACACCAACACGTTCGATCGGGGCTCGTCCGCACTGCGAGCTCTTTTTTTATCTATGCACGCAGCAGCAGATATAGAAACATATATGTACGCGTATGTTGTTCGTCGTCCGCTCCGCGAACAGGAACGTTGTCACTTGTTTTTTTTTTCGATTTTTTTCCCTTTTTTTTTCGTTTTTAAACGCAGAGGAGAGAAAGTATATATATAAAAGCTAGTGTGGGGGGAAAAGCCCGAGAGAGCGGATTTCGTCGTCGCGGCGGCGACGACGACGAAGACGACGACAGTTCGTCAAGACGAGGCAGCGAGAAAAAAAAAAAAAAAAAAAAAAAAAAAAGGCGTACAAGGAGAGGACAAGAACCGACAAGAAGAAGGTGTCTCGGTTATTCGGTTGTTTTATCAAGCGTTGATATTCGAGAACACTGATTTTTCCTCACTCGGTCAATTAACCCGGTAATCACGAATGGCGCACACGACCCAGGACTCTGGCCAACCGGCCGCTACTTTTTTTCTTCTCGCTCGCTTTCTCTTTCTCTTTATCTATCCATCCGTGCTGTACTCTTTCGCTGTGTATCTCGCACTCGTATGTCGCACACCGTTGCACGATATAATATTATTATCTCGTTCGCTGCTCGCACTCTCTTAATCCATCTCATTCGCTCGGTCCTTTGAACGGAAAAAAAAAACAAAACGAAAAAAAGAAAAACAACAGCGCGAACAAACGGGGGGGGGGACACGGCGTAGCCCAAAAGTGTTAATAAAAATCGCGATCACCGCCACGAGCCCGGACCGCGCGCTCTCCCTCTAGCCTCTTGCACACTCTCCTCATCGAGAATAGGTAACCAGAGATACCCCGCGCGCCGGAGAGTCGAGAGTGTGCCAGTGCCAGAGTGCTTGCTCTCCGCCTGCTGCTGCTGCTGCTGCTGCTGCTGCCTGCTGGTGGTGCCCGCCCGGACAAACGAAATCAGACCTGAGAGTGGGGGCAAAACGCCGTGATCCGCCTTGATCGTTCGCTCCCTCTCCTTCTTCTCCTCCTTCTCCTCCGCGACCTTTTCCTTCTCTTTACCGCGCACTTGCTCTCTCGATTCTCGCCCAACTCACCCAAGATGGCGCCGCCGCCGCCGCCGCCGCCGCCGCCACCGCTTCTTCTTGTATCGGGATTATCGGGAATTGGGAGCGATCCGGCACAACCGCACGACCACGACGCCGCTAGATCGTCGTCGTCCGCAGGTCCGGGGTGCGGTAGCGACTCGACCGTTAGATCCGTGTAAACCTTGTTCCGCAAATTTTTTCGAATAACCGACAATTGCAACTTGCGACTCGATTCGCTTGACGCTCTCGCGGCCGCGACCATCAAATCGCGGAGAGTCGGAGACAGGCGGTAGGATTACAAATACTAAAAGCGCTTGATTGATTTTTTCGCGGTCATATGTCATTTTCGGCGTGGTACCAGACACTTTTTTTTCCTTCTCATTATATCTCGGCGAGCTTGAAAGTATATTTCAACCGTTATCGCGTAATCGCCAAGGATCTAGACATTGTTATTTTTATAAAATACCCCAACTTTATTCTTTTATTTTCATATATATATTTGTTCGCCAGAGCGTTTGTAGCTTTTACGCGACGAATAAGAAAGTTTCGGAGATTAATAAATCAATTGATTATCCGTACGAGAGATGATTTTTTTTTCTTCCTTTTGCTTTTCTTGAGAGAATGGGGAAGAAAAGAAGGACTCTCGGAGTTGGAGAATTTTCAATCTCCGAAACGCTTCTACGATGATGGATCTTTATATCGATTCACCCACCCAAACATGTCTATACATTTTTCCATTATCTTTTTCTTCAAGATTCTCTTGATACAAATTTTTTCAAGCGTCTTCGGATCACCTCTCCTGCTCGCGAGAAGCTCTTTGCTATTCCCAAACGTAATCGGATTGTTGGCAGCATACTCTTGGATGTAAGCATCTCCGCGTACTCAAAATTTCAACGTAAATCGGACTAAAAGATGCGGAAAAAAGGTTTAATCATTTTCAAGATTAAGAAGGAGCGGGAGGAGGAGGAGGAGAGACAAGCTTAAATGAAATATTGATTCATCATCGAGCGTTAATGGCAAAATAATATATATTCCATGACTTTCTCTTATTGCACGCGTGTAATACTCAGATCTTGGATAAAAAAGAACAAAACAAAACATTATTTTACAAATATTGCAATGTCGATTGTTGATCAATTTACAGCGACATATCGTGTCTTGAGAGTTCAAGAGTCAATCGGTGGTCATTGCAATTATTTTACAAGAGATTTGGTGAATAAAAACGCATGGAAAACAAATTTCGTGAGAAATTAATTAATAAATAGTTATTATTCTTTTTTAACGAATATTTTTATATATACCGCGAACAATTATTTATAACGTTTTTTTTTTTTTTTTTTTCGTGTTCCGTTAGAAAAGTATCTCTGAATAATTTTTCATTCCAATTTCTTTAGTATGTTATTTTTTTGTTTGTTTGAAACTTTCGAAAGCTCAGACCGGAGCAATCCGAGTGTGGATCGGTCAAAACGTCAATCTGCAAACGCGTTGACGGCCAAGATATTTTTCCCATACCATCTCTCTCTCTCTCTCTCTCTCTCTCTCTCTCGTCATATTTCTGCTCCTCATTCTCCCCTAGTTTTTTTGTTTATACATTTAGCGGCTTAAAATAATGTCTACAATAGAGCGTTGTCGTGGATGGCGCGGCGTCGATATTTCGTAATAACTTTTCCTCGCTTTCCGGTAACTTGTCCAAAGTCGTAATGTACTCTCGATCAAAAACACCTGGAAGAATAAAAATGGGAAAAAGTGCAATTATTTCGTACGTATAGTAGACTGGATTCTGGTTATTGAATCGGTTACCGAGGGGGTGTGTGTGTGTGTATTGGGCGGACGCATGCATCATCGGCTGAAACTTACCCTGATCGATGTTACTCCTTCCCAAAACGGTAAAAGCTAAAAACAATATGTCGCGATATATGGAAAACGGTGCTGCTGCTGCTGCTTGCTCCGTTGACTCGCAATTGCTTCTCTCTAAGGCCACTCTTTTTATTGGTTCAGCAAGTATATTATGACGAACATCGGTAATTATACTTTGCATCAGCCTGAAAAAACAAACGAAAAAATGATCAAGGTAATTTTTTAACAGAATAATATTACGATGGAAAATTTTAATCGTCATACGTTCTGTCATCGTTGTTGTTTTGTTTCCATTGAAGATACATCGGTAAACGATCCATGTGGAGTTTCTCGTTGTCCCACATTGTTCTAACCCCGACTAATCCGGTATTGGGGTGAAATTCCTTCTCCTCGCTGTCATTTAGCCAGAGCTCGGGCAAATGGCTCGTCAAATTGATTCTTTCAAAGTACCATATCAAGTTCCAATATACGATTGGATGCTCGAGGATGAATCTGTGCTTCGTTAAACAAGCATCTCCCTCTTGACTCAATACATTTTCCAATTCTTTCCGGAGGACCAGAGGATTGAGATACGGAACGGTTATAGGCTCGGGCAGTTCTTTCGGTTCGTCCAGAAGTTGGAGCAACGCACCCGTCAGAGGATCATCGTTGATTCTTTCTCCATCCTCGCATCTTGAATATAATTATCAGCGATCAAACATTCTTCATTCGCATTCATTTTTTTAGTACCGAGAAAAATTTCATTTTCAATAAAGAGAGTCGCGTCACGAATGAAGAGTCATGAAAATTTTAAGCCTCCGCTCTTTAGCCTTTTTTTTTCCCTAATTTATTCAATTTATTTAAAAAATAAAGCAGCGATGATTATTATGTTGTTTGTCTCTCACCTGTAATCAAAAATCGTAATGGTCAGAAGCGGAACGGTTGCTTTGTCGCAAAATTGACAAACTGTGTTTAAATTGGAATCCTCGGGTTGCCAACCAGCCATTATTTCCTCGTCATAAAGAATAGCGGCGCAATGATGACATCTACTCGCGCTAGATAGAACAAGCTCGATCGCCAAACGTTCGTCTAAATCGCGAGACCCTTTCGGATACATGCAATCTGCGAGCTCGTAGAGCGAACCTAATCCCTCGATACCAGAGTCACCTAAACATCAAAAATCAAATCAAACTTGTTTTATTTTTTCAATTTACATATATGTTCAAGTACCATTACAGATTTTCATTGATAGAATATAAAAAAATTCTCGAAACATGTCTTAATTGTGTGTTATCTCAAGATCGATGTTAATTATTTGAATCTGACAAGACCACCCCCTATTTCCACGCAGAAATCCTGAAACTTATGGGTTCTTTCTTCGCATATGTTTCTTTGGGGGGCATTATTTTTATTTCCCATTGCTTGCCAAATTACTTGTTCGTGATTCAACAACCGCCAATTTTATGAATTTTCAACAACGATACGCGGCGTCCGCGTTTCCCCCCCCCCCCTCCCCTCTCAACAATGAGGATAATTAATTACGATTTTTCCGTGCGATCGGAATAAAAATTTAAGAGTTTGTTTATTTTCTTTTAATTTTCTACACAACTTGGGAGGAAGTACCAAAAATAGCCACATACGTATGTACGAGAGGATTGAAAAAATTGAAAAAATGTATTCAATAGACTACTCACCGGACATTCTGGTGGACATTTCATTACGGTCTTGCTGGGAGCCATCTGTCAAAGAGTCGAGGGATTCGTGAGATACTCCGTAGGCTAATCTCTGTTCGCGCTCCTTCAATTTCACCGGCGTACCAGTCGCCGAGATGGCTTCTTTGATTTCATCGAATTTTTTCACGACCGTCGTCGCCGCAGATTTCAGACTGTTCAAGCCACCGAGAATAATTTCGTTTGATTTTTTTCCCGTCAGACTCGAGGGACTGGAAAATTGTTTGTATCGTTTTCTTTTTTTCATTGCTGGATTAAGACAATGGAAAAGCGCAATGGGGGCCATCACAAGAGAAAACTATTGTGTATCATGTTGAAAAATTCAAACGATTTATCGTTAATTGAATTTTTTGCCAACTATCGTTTACGTACCTCATGTAGTTGGAAAGGCTAAGCGACTCGATAAATTGGTTCGGTGTACCCGAGTCCTTGTGCTTCACAAACGCCAGTCCTCCGGTCGAGTAACGTCTGAGTTTAGAGGCAAAATAAATTCCATGCACGCGATATACGCGATACCATGCAAACGTTAAAATCAAACGAGCAAACGAAACAAGATACAATTATTGAAGAAAATAAATCAAATCAAATCTGCTCTACTTTCTACGACTACGGGCAAAAAAACGCCCAAGGTATTTATTTTCCTGCTTGTAAACACGCACGTAACGCGATTTAATGTCTCACTCAAAAGGGGGAAGAAAAAAAAGCCGATCAAAACCATTCGATGTGTGGGGCAACGTATAAAAATGCGACCTACAGTTGAATGAACCGCGCCAACTAGATAGTAGGTTGAGAAGAAAAGAAGAAAATGTGCTCACCCAAAGCTTAATTTGAGGCTAGATCCTAGGCTCGATAAGCTAGACGTGACGCTATCTTTATTTTGCGCCCAGAGGCTCCCAATTTCCAGTCTCTCTTTTTCTCTCTCCTGATCTATCTGTTGCGCGGCGACCGAGTGCGGCATTGTTTCGCTTCGTTGTAACTGTCCGCTCATTCCTCCGCCTCCTGTCTCATCGACCGCCTGATGAAAAGTCGCGCTCCGTGGCAAAGGATTGCTCCCGCCGCCGCCGCCGCCGCCGCTGGATCAAAGAAAATGAGATATTTTTATTCGCACACACACACACACACACACCTTGAGAATAAACTCTATTTTTAATAAAACCAATTTCGATTTCATATTTAGCGTCGGAGGAAATACCTCCGAAATAAAAGAGGTCCTCCTGCTCTCTCAGCCGCACAGGCGGCGGCATTGTTAACGACGGTAAGCGTACTCGTCGAGCAATTTGAATCGTTCTCTTCCGAGGGTGATACGATCGGCGTTTCGTCATTCATTAATGCCCCGAGTGGATCATTTTCCGTAACCGGTGTTCTTATCGGACTTTTTACCGGTGATTCCGCGTGACTCGGTAGCCTATAGGTAACATCAATTCAAACAACCAATGTTGGTTGGGACCAAATATTTAATTTTCGTAAATTATTCCAACAGCATTGTGTTATTACCTCGTTTCCGATGTCGATCTGTCAAGAATTTCTGATTGAGTCGAGTACAAGATTCCCTGATCCTTTACGATACTGTTCTGACGAAGAAACTTTGGTTTCATATCCAGGAGGCTGAATCCCGGCAGATCCGGTACCGAGCTACCTGCGACAACTTTTTCAAAAGCCCCACCCATGTTATTCAATCGTTTACAAAATTTTCCTTTTCGTTTTTGTCATTAAAACAAATTTGAATTTGAAAAAGAATGTTAATCCGCGCGATAACTACTGGAACTTTTCATTGAATTTACGCGGTCATAAAATGCATATGAAATTCTTAATTTCGATCGAATACTACTATTAAGCTTCAAGAGCTAAATTAAAAACAAGTAGCGTGCTCACGATCATCGCTGTTATGCGCCGCCGCCGCCGCCGCCGCCGCCGCCGCCGCCTCGGTATCTTGAGAGTGCGTACTGTCGAGACTCGATCTCGAAATCGCGTGTTCCATCATACCCTCGTTTTTGGCTCTGTCGACACCACTCAAAACATCCGGATTCGAGCTGCTCATGCGTCTACGCGCACTTTTTTTTCCAGCTCTTTTGAACAGTGCAGCACCGAGGATCACGTTTCTCAATTTGTTCCACATCAGTTGGCTCGAATTAGTCATGTCGGACGGCCACGTTGCCTCGAGAACCGCCTGCCGAATAAAAATTCTTTTTCCCAACTCGTCTTTCTTCTCGATTATCGCTGCCGGAACAATTCCCGAATTTTCCCAATCTATTTTACCTTGTTGTAAAAACCATAAGTCAACGCGTTCGGTTGTACGCCACTTCGCTTCATATGAAAGAGTAATTTAACGGCCAGAACCGGCTGGCCGTAAACACCGCAAAGTTGCATCATAGCCCGATAGCAAACCTCTTCCATCGGGTCTAGGCGTAACTTTTGCATTTTTACAAGTAGCTCGTAGGCTTGATGAAGTATCGTTACCGCTTGATTCGATTCCGATTGTAGCATCGCCGGCAAATGAAGGAACCATAGACTGTAACATGTGCCCAGTAAACATCTGCCCCATCTTGCAGGATGAGCAGCCTGAAATATATCCCATCGAGTTGTATCATCATATTATACGCAAATTTCCTAAATTCAATCAATATTTTCTCTATTCATGGTACAGAGAGCGGCGCGTGAGAGGTCAACTCGTTGAATATTAAATAAACATTTTTTAAGCACACCGGAAAAGACAAAATAATCCTAGTACCTGTTTACGAGCCATTCGTTGGGCAACTTTGATTTCGTGTTTTGTTCGGCGAGCCATAGGACTCCCGGGTATGATACCAAAGGCACTTAAGGCAGGATTCTTGATGCTAAGATTTTTCTCTACTCTCATGAGGGTAGGATCCAATTTGAAAGTATTGTAAACAACGGGCGATTGATTGAGGCCAGCTTCCGGTGGAGGGATAAATACGGTACGCTCGCTGTGCTGAGACTCGTCGAGTTCCAAGAACGTCACTGCTCACCAACGCGGTAAAAGACAAATTTTTAACACAATGTTTTTTTTTTCTTTCAGTTCGTTATAAATTCAACTCGGCGTTATATACCATTTTCTTCTTCAACGCGCTCCGTGCATTCGTCGAAAAATGCTAAACCCGCCATGTCCATGTCCGAAACGAAACTTCTCTCTTCGATAAATCTAACGGAAGAAAGAAAAAAAAAAAAAAAAAAATTCCATCGAACCGTTACATAACTTTTTTCTTGTATTATTGTATGATGAAAAGAAAAAATGTTTGAATCGTTGTTGTACCTGATAAACATCTGTGTTCTTACAAGCATACTATAAAACTTGGCGTGAGTTTTGTCACGACTCCGTAAAAAGGCCTGTATATTGAACAAACTTGTCGGATCGGTTGAACCAACGGTCGGTGCTTTCGTGATGGGAAGCAAAAAACTGCGATAACCCTTGAGTATCATAGCTGTGAATCTTAAAAATGTGTCCTGAATTTCAAGCTCCATCGCTTGTTCCTTGCGCTTCTGTCGAAACTCTTTGTCCACACTGAAATCTTGGTCGCTCTTTTCTGTATCATTTTATTATATTATTGATTTTTAATATTAATATTTTTCTTGTTTCGTTGGCATCGTAATATTTTTCATTTTTCATCATATTGACCTTTGTGAGCCGTGTGATTCTTTCCCATCGAGCTCAATTTGGAGTACAATATTTCCAGCCAATTCTTCAGCATTCTCGCTGCTTTCTTTGGCAATAATTTTACCGTCAGATATTTCCTGTCGTCGCAAATCGCTATGTTGTTTGTATCCAAATTAACGCAGTTTACGTCGGACGGTGGATCGTACAAGTCGAAAAAGCGTGAATCAACCCCAATGAGAAATGGTAGCGGGGCGTGTAAAACCTGTTGAAAAGTTTTCAAATTAATAACCAACATCCAAATACGGGGTGTATATTTGTTTTTCTTCTTCTTCTTTTTCCCCAGTTTATTTAAAACCTTGCAAATGAGCCACCAGCCCAGCAAGAAAAAAAAAAAAAAAAAAAAACGTACCTCCGCCAAGCCCAATGGGCACAATGGTATGTAAGGACACTGCCATTTGAATGGAAATAAAATCATGGCGATGGCCTCGCTCACGGAGGTCAGTACGTCCGGCCTCAAAGAGTGTACCAATATTTTTTGTTCCGTCAGTATCAATAAAAGTATGAGAAGGCAATTTTCCGGGCCAAGATTGATCAATAATTGACGAAAGCTTGCACCCGATCGTGGCAAGGCTAAATCCTCCGGTTGGGTCAATATCAATCGATGATGAGCGCTCAATTGAACGAGAATTCTAGGCCTCTGAGGACTCGGAAATGGTATGTCGCAGAGGAAATACGAGATGTATTTTTCGATCGGTACATTCTGCGGCTTTCCGTTAACCATACTGTGAAGATAAACGAGAAACTTCTCGAACGTATCGAAGAACGGCCAGTGAGATAGTATACATATGGATTTACTCATGTTCAACGACTGCGTCTCCGGATCGGTATATTGCAATTTTTCCAATTGACCAAAATTCAATTTTTTCAGTATACCAAATTTTTTCAACGGCTTCATCTTCACTTGGGGTTTGTTGGCCGATATTTCCGTACCTTCGTCTGAAACATTTCATTCATTTTTTTATAACAAAACGACGAGAGAGAGAGAGAGAAAAAAAAAGTGGAAGCAGGCGAAAAATAATTTACCGTTGTCGGTGTTGTTCTCAGCTTTCATCTCCACGATATCGAGATAACTATTGCAGCAATTTCGTGTAGGATTGGGGGGATCGGGCAAAACTTCCTCGTAAAAGGTTATTGCCGAGCCATAAATTTTCTGTGCGGCATCGGCGACGGTCAATACGAATGTTGAAAACACAGGCTTAGGTTTACAGGCGACTTTTGGCCAACATTCAATGGTCGCGCCCATCGGTAAACAAAACATACCGACCGAATTTGGAAAAGTAAAAGTATTGTAATCGGTCATTGGGTATTTGTACAATATCGTTGGTTTGAACGATATGAGGTTGGCTCGATTCATTGATTTTTTGTAACACAAAAAAACATCGCTCCCAAGCATTCCTTTGTTGAGATTTTTGTATATCGTACAAAAGGCGTGAGGCGTTGTTTCACCCTTGTTCGGTAGAATAACGCATATGTCCGTCACCACCAACGAATTACATGGCATCTTTTGACTCGCTCGTCTATAAGTCACATAAATTCTCGATGTTGAATTATTTACGTTTGCAACGTGCCCGTTTGGTGTTTCCAGTATCATTTCCGCATCCTGCATTATACGCTCTTTTCCGTCGTATATTACACCTGTAATCAATCCCCCCCCCCCCCCATCAAATTATATTTCAATCAATTCTAAACTCTTTTCCTATTTTTTATCTAATCCAACTATTTAAAACTTTTTTTTTTCCAATCGCTTCCTCGATTCTTCGACGCTAAGCGCTGGATTTGAAAAATTATTTTTCGCATAATTATTATCACAACACGATATCAAATCGCGATACATTCATAAATTCCATAAGAAAACGAGATAAAAAATGATTAGATTCTCAAGCTAACGGTTGAAAACATGACAATTGTTGTAGGCTCGGGGCGAGCTACGCCAAGGGAATTCAAATTTTGTTACCTATATCGACCAAGGGCGGTTTATCCCTTCCGCGTCGATAGCACAAATAACATTCGTTGGTTCTTAGACTGCCGTGATTTAAATCGGCGGGGAAGCCCGAAACGGTATACTCCAATAGAGCAAAACCTTCGGGACATTGTTCGCCAAGGGCCGGAAAGATAACAGCAAGATCGGTGATGGGAGCCTGCATATTCGTGTCTTTCAGATGAGTACCTTCCTGGCACCAATCTTCCAACTTTTCCGACTCGTCGCCGTCCGACCTGAACTCGTTGTCCTGACCGGGCAATCCGGCGACAACGAAATAATCTGCGACTCTTCGTTCGTCCATTTCAGCTCGTCGGGATTGATAAAAGCCGGTCCAGCTCCGGGCTCTATCCTTAAAAATTTATATTCGTCATGAGCTATTCGTAAAGGTTAAAAATTGCACCGAAAAGTATTGAGAAATTTGTCGACACTTTTGGTATGTTCAAAATATTAAACGGAATGTTTTATTCTATAAAGTTGAGGAAGAAAAAAAAAAAAAAAAAAACAATTAAAAAATCACACTCCCGAGAATAATGAATGGTTCCAACGCGATGTTGTGTGGTACACGGTCGTCTTGAAGAGACTATATAGATTTGCATAAAAAGAGAGCATGAAAACCGAATGATTATGAGGATTGTTGTTGTCGTTTTTTTTATTTTTAATTATACTTGGTGCGAGGGCGACGCCAAAAATATCTGATACGGCGATTGACAAACGAGACGAGTCGTCGACAATCAACACAATAAGTGACATGTATTTCCGGCTACAACGAACGAGCAAGTGCAGATAGGATAATTGATAACCCCCGAGACTATACCGAGTCCCTTGATTCCGTTATAGGATGAAAAAGAAGAAAAAGTGCATAAAAAAATAAGAAATAAAAGGTCAAAGAGAGATCGAGAAAGAAGCGGGGGGAGCGCGCGCGCGAGAGAGAGAGAGAGAGAGAGAGAGAGAGAGAGAGAGAGAGAGAAGAGAACCAACTCACAATACCTCGTGGTTTGTCGCTGATTCAACGCGCAACCATCACCGAATATATATAAATAGGCCGATCAAAATTTTCATCAACGGCGGTGTGCGGGAACGTACAAAACAACGTCGCAGAGATGAACTAGCATCAGAGCAGCGAGAACTCTGAGCAATAGCGCTCAAGAATTTTCCCCGTTGCGAGCAGCAGCGCTTTTACGTAGCGGTCAACTCATGTACTACCGCTGTGTGATTCTGTGATTTCGTACTCGGCCGGGGCCGCACCAGTAGACCACTGCCATAAAGTTAGCCGAGCAACTTTTGATTTTCCACTTTTTTATAACAAATGTTGCAAGGTGGTCGTGTGGTGGTCGCTGGTAGCGTAATTAAAACACTTGGTAATTTATATTTTTAAATAAATAAATAATTCAAAGTTCCGGCATAAAGTTAGCCGACCAAAGTTAATTTTGCGCAAAATGATTTAGCTGCGACATGCTAGATAATTGATGCAAAATCGCTTGGCGGTCACAGATCGACAAGTTACAACCTTTGGTAATTAGTAGTTGATTTAAAAAACATTTTTAAAAAATTAAGATTTCGTCACAGCTGGTATAGAGTAATTCCAACCGCGGCCGGATAGTTTATTCTTCGACCAATTTCATTGCAATGATCGTCATCTTACAGTGTAAAATGCATGGAGGTGCTTGGTAGTATAATTTCAATAAAAAAAAAAAAAACTCTTGTTGAATGAAACTTTCAAAACATATTTCATGTTTTATTGATAGTTTTTCCTGCAGCATTCAATTTTTTTGTAATTGAAAAATAAAAATAGTAGAAACGTTGCGATAAGTATTTTAAATTTGGGTGCATATTTACAATTTGTTCTGACAGGATCCGCCGGCAAGCGGCGCGACGGTGTTCTTCTACTACTGCGGTAAAAGATATCGCAGCAGTTTTGTTCCACGCTATACTGCATTGAGCAACGTCGTTCAATACCCTTTAAATTTGTAAAAAATCGAAATTTTTCTTATTACTTTCATGATTTTGTTACGTCCTAGCCTATACACGCTTGTGTGGCCCTCTTTTTTCTCACGGTCTCTTACTTTCCGATAACAATAACGTACCAACAGCTGATACGCAAACTCCGCCAACATCCTCATTTGTGTCGATATTAGTAAGAATAAATAAGTTTAAGCAATACAAATATCTCTAGTTCTAATACGCAGTACGTAGCTTCCTAGAAAACATCTTTTGTCATAATTATCTATGCAGCTGCGGCTCATCGAAAACATCCTGGAAAATACCAGATATCCTTATCACACTCGTCGCGCCGCCGGCCGTCGAGACGAGGCCTAGAAAATCCAAACACAAAAAATTCCCACACGCTTTCCTCGATCCCCTACAATAATATAACCGCACCGAGAAAACAAACTTTTCCTCGCAGTTCCAACTCACGTAAACACCTGGTCCAACCCACCCCCTATCGTTAGAACTGGACCAGATCATTATATAAAATCCTCATATCTCAAAAGTCTTAAACCAATGGAAATACTCCAATTTATTTTCCCACACTATATATCCACCAATAACAAAGCCTATGGGAAACATTTTATTAATCCACTATCCAATCCCAGAAAAAGACTATAACAAAATCACTCCCTTCCACAGAATCCTCTCGAAAGTCCGATTTTATAAAAGCAACTGACTTGTAACATTTTTGGTCACTCTTATCACTTCTACCACTTTTATACACATTCTCATCGCTTCTTGACTACTTCTCGTTCACTTAACTAATAGAAGTCAGAGTTAGCGCTCGCGGCTTTAACCGATAAACTTGAAAAACTCAACATTTTATTGTTAATCGTTCTTCCGAAATCTGTACTAAATCGCTAACTCCGAACAGAGTAAACGTTAAAACTACGACGTTCCAAGTCTAAACTCATCTAATGTTAAAAAAAAATGTAACAAATCAAGTGTAATTAATACTGAATAAATATTATATATTTTGTACTTGACAAAATATCATCGAAACAATAATTATTTCATCGGCCTTCAACATCGCTCCTGTGATTGGGATCCTCTTCCAATCATCAACAAATGGTCACGTATACCAAAAATATAATATATATGTACTCGGGAATCGCGCAAGTCCCAAAAAGGACTCACCAACGACGGTCATAAATCTGGCACGTCGTTCTCTAAATCAGCGACTGCGCGATCCTAACCAAATCTCCTTCTCGGGACGTAACAATTTCATGATTTTTTGCCGTTACACTTATCCAGACGCATCCATCGATGCATCAGGTTGTTTTGGTCACATAACGACCCAAAAAAATTACCGCCTGAATTAAGACAAGTTCTCCTCTTGTTATTTAATGAAATTCTCAGAACAGGATATTTATCCATCGAGTGGAGAAATTATTCTGTTTTCTTCATTCCCAATTAAAAAGAATTCAAAGAAAGTAAGGCCGATCTCGCTCGTATCTTTTGTATGCTTAAAGATTTTCGGAAGAGTGATAAGCATTAGGCTGTGTTGGTGGCTGGAGTTTCATAAAAAGATTCCTATAGCTCCCAATTTGGTTTTAGACGAGAAAAATCGTGCGTAGACAATTTGGCAGTCTTGTTTGCAGAAACACAGAGAGCGCTCGCGCGATGACTGTGGAAATATGATAGAATTTTTCATTGATGTTAAAAGTGCATACGGCAATGTATTAGTGGATGAACTGATCGAAGGAATAAAAATATTGGGTGTCCCTGAACTTGTTTTGATTTTTGTTTATAATCTTGTGGCAAAACGAACGCTTTCATTTAGATTTGACGAGATCGACCTACACCAAAATGTATATAGATGAGGTTTAACTCAAGGAAGAGTTCTGAGCCCAATCTTGTATTCTCTCTATATGATTAGCCTAGATTCGAATATTGCAGATGGAAGTCAATTAATTCAATTTGCAGATGATACGGCCTACTTCTCAGCTTCGGCCGACCCTCAGATAGACATTAGTCGACTTGAAGAATCTTTAGCGAGTGTCAAAGATTTCCGTACTGATCGGGGGTTAGAAATTGTTCCGGAAAAATGCAAAATATTCATCTTTAGTCAAAACGCAAAAATTAGATCAAAACAATGGTTAATTAAAATTGGAGAAAAACGAGTCAGTAATACACAAACAATCAAATTCATAGAGTTGTTTTTTGAATCCTCATTGAAGTGGGATCGACAGATAGAAGGTATCAGGGAAAAATGTGTGAATAAACCGCTAGCAATAATGCTTTATCTGCCAACTACTTGGTTAGGAGTTGTCCGTTAACTCTGCCAAGGATGTATAAAGCTTTAGTTATTAGATCGAGGATAGAATATATGGTGCCTCCTTATTTCATTCGTTAAACAATAAATCAATTTTTCAACTCAATAAAATCCGGTATGGGGCGTTCCGAATAGCTTTAGGGTATAGACAATCAAACCCTACAAATTTAAACCTTGCAGAGGCAAAACAAACGCCCATTAATATACGGATATAATATTTTTGAATGAACTTTGTGTTTCTTTGGGTTTGGGTTTGTTTGGGTTTGTTTGTTTGTTTGGTTTGTTTGGGTTTGTTTGTGGGTTTGTTTGGTTTGTTTGGGTTTGTTTGTTTAGGTTTGTTTGGGTTTGTTTGGGTTTGTTTGGGTTTGTTTGGGTTTGTTTGGGTTTGTTTGTTTGGTTTGTTTGGGTTTGTTTGGGTTTGTTTGGGTTTGTTTGGGTTTGTTTGGGTTTGTTTGGGTTTGTTTGGTTTGTTTGGGTTTGTTTGGGTTTGTTTGTTTGGGTTTGGGGTTTGTTTGGGTTTGTTTGGGTTTGTTTGGGTTTGTTTGGGTTTGTTTGGGTTTGTTTGGGTTTGTTTGGGTTTGTTTGTTTGGGTTTGTTTGGGTTTGTTTGGGTTTGTTTGGGTTTGTTTGTTTGGGTTTGTTTGGGTTTGTTTGGGTTTGTTTGGGTTTGTTTGTTTGGGTTTGTTTGGGTTTGTTTGGGTTTGTTTGGGTTTGTTTGGTTTGTTTGGGTTTGTTTGGGTTTGTTTGGGTTTTTGTTTGGGTTTGTTTGGGTTTGTTTGGGTTTGTTTGGGTTTGTTTGGGTTTGTTTGGGTTTGTTTGGGTTTTTGGGTTTGTTTGGTTTGTTTGGGTTTGTTTGGGTTTGTTTGGGTTTGTTTGGGTTTGTTTGGGTTTGTTTGGGTTTGTTTGGGTTTGTTTGGGTTTGTTTGGGTTTGTTTGGGTTTGTTTGGGTTTGTTTGGGTTTGTTTGGGTTTGTTTGGGTTTGTTTGGGTTTGTTTGGGTTTGTTTGGGTTTGTTTGGGTTTGTTTGGGTTTGTTTGGGTTTGTTTGGGTTTGTTTGGGTTTGTTTGGGTTTGTTTGTTTGGTTTGTTTGGGTTTGTTTGGGTTTGGGTTTGTTTGGGTTTGTTTGGGTTTGTTTGGGTTTGTTTGGGTTTGTTTGGGTTTGTTTGGGTTTGTTTGGGTTTGTTTGGGTTTGTTTGGGTTTGTTTTTGTTTGGTTTGTTTGGGTTTGTTTGGGTTTGGGTTTGTTTGGGTTTGTTTGGGTTTGTTTGGGTTTGTTTGGGTTTGTTTGGGTTTGTTTGGGTTTGTTTGGGTTTGTTTTGGGTTTGTTTGTTTGGGTTTGTTTGGGTTTGTTTGGGTTTGTTTGTTTGGGTTTGTTTGGGTTTGTTTGGGTTTGTTTGGGTTTGTTTGGGTTTGTTTGGGTTTGTTTGGGTTTGTTTGGGTTTGTTTGGGTTTGTTTGGGTTTGTTTGTTTGTTTGGGTTTGTTTGGGTTTGTTTGGGTTTGTTTGTTTGGGTTTGTTTGGGTTTGTTTGGTTTGTTTGTTTGGGTTTGTTTGGGTTTGTTTGGGTTTGTTTGGGTTTGTTTGGGTTTGTTTGGGTTTGTTTGGGTTTGTTTGGGTTTGTTTGGGTTTGTTTGGGTTTGTTTGGGTTTGTTTGGGTTTGTTTGGGTTTGTTTGGGTTTGTTTGGGTTTGTTTGGGTTTGTTTGGTTTGTTTGGGTTTGTTTGGGTTTGTTTGGGTTTGTTTGGGTTTGTTTGGGTTTGTTTGGGTTTGTTTGGGTTTGTTTGGGTTTGTTTGGGTTTGTTTGGGTTTGTTTGGGTTTGTTTGGGTTTGTTTGGGTTTGTTTGGGTTTGTTTGGGTTTGTTTGGGTTTGTTTGGGTTTGTTTGGGTTTGTTTGGGTTTGTTTGGGGTTTGTTTGGGTTTGTTTGGGTTTGTTTAGGTTTGTTTGGGTTTGTTTGGGTTTGTTTGGTTTGTTTGGGTTTGTTTGGGTTTGTTTGGGTTTGTTTAGGTTTGTTTGGGTTTGTTTGGGTTTGTTTGGGTTTGTTTGGGTTTGTTTGGGTTTGTTTGGGTTTGTTTGTTTGTTTGTTTGTTTGTTTGGGTTTGTTTGGGTTTGTTTGGGTTTGTTTGGGTTTGTTTGGGTTTGTTTGGGTTTGTTTGGGTTTGTTTGGGTTTGTTTGGGTTTGTTTGGGTTTGTTTGGGTTTGTTTGGGTTTGTTTGGGTTTGTTTGGGTTTGGGTTTGTTTGGGTTTGTTTGGGTTTGTTTGGGTTTGTTTGGGTTTGTTTGGGTTTGTTTGGGTTTGTGTTTGGGTTTGTTTGGGTTTGTTTGGGTTTGTTTGGGTTTGTTTGGTTTGTTTGGGTTTGTTTGGGTTTGTTTGGGTTTGTTTGGGTTTGTTTGGGTTTGTTTGGGTTTGTTTGGGTTTGTTTGGGTTTGGGTTTGGGTTTGTTTGGGTTTGTTTGGGTTTGTTTGGGTTTGTTTGGGTTTGTTTGGGTTTGTTTGGGTTTGTTTGGGTTTGTTTGGGTTTGTTTGGGTTTGTTTGGGTTTGTTTGGGTTTGTTTGGGTTTGTTTGGGTTTGTTTGGGTTTGTTTGGGTTTGTTTGGGTTTGTTTGGGTTTGTTTGGGTTTGTTTGGGTTTGTTTGGGTTTGTTTGGGTTTGTTTGTTTGGGTTTGTTTGGGTTTGTTTGGGTTTGTTTGGGTTTGTTTGGGTTTGTTTGGGTTTGTTTGGGTTTGTTTGGGTTTGTTTGGGTTTGTTTGGGTTTGTTTGGGTTTGTTTGGGTTTGTTTGGGTTTGTTTGGGTTTGTTTGGGTTTGTTTGGGTTTGTTTGGGTTTGTTTGGGGTTTGTTTGGGTTTGTTTGGGTTTGTTTGGGTTTGTTTGGGTTTGTTTGGGTTTGTTTGGGTTTGTTTGGGTTTGTTTGGGTTTGTTTGGGTTTGTTTGGGTTTGTTTGGGTTTGTTTGGGTTTGTTTGGGTTTGTTTGGGTTTGTTTGGGTTTGTTTGGGTTTGTTTGGGTTTGTTTGGGTTTGTTTGGGTTTGTTTGGGTTTGTTTGGGTTTGTTTGGGTTTGTTTGGGTTTGTTTGGGTTTGTTTGGGTTTGTTTGGGTTTGTTTGGGTTTGTTTGGGTTTGTTTGGGTTTGTTTGTTTGGGTTTGTTTGGGTTTGTTTGGGTTTGTTTGGGTTTGTTTGGGTTTGTTTGGGTTTGTTTGGGTTTGTTTGGGTTTGTTTGGGTTTGTTTGGGTTTGTTTGGGTTTGTTTGGGTTTGTTTGGGTTTGTTTGGGTTTGTTTGGGTTTGTTTGGGTTTGTTTGGGTTTGTTTGGGTTTGTTTGGGTTTGTTTGGGTTTGTTTGGGTTTGTTTGGGTTTGTTTGGGTTTGTTTGGGTTTGTTTGGGTTTGTTTGGGTTTGTTTGGGTTTGTTTGGGTTTGTTTGGGTTTGTTTGGTTTGTTTGGGTTTGTTTGGGTTTGTTTGGGTTTGTTTGGGTTTGTTTGGGTTTGTTTGGGTTTGTTTGGGTTTGTTTTGGGTTTGTTTGGGTTTGTTTGGGTTTGTTTGGGTTTGTTTGGGTTTGTTTGGGTTTGTTTGGGTTTGTTTGGGTTTGTTTGGGTTGTTTGGGTTTGGGTTTGTTTGGGTTTGTTTGGGTTTGTTTGGGTTTGTTTGGGTTTGTTTGGGTTTGTTTGGGTTTGTTTGGGTTTGTTTGGGTTTGTTTGGGTTTGTTTGGGTTTGTTTGGGTTTGTTTGGGTTTGTTTTTGTTTGGGTTTGTTTGGGTTGTTTGGGTTTGTTTGGGTTTGTTTGGGTTTGTTTGGGTTTGTTTGGGTTTGTTTGGGTTTGTTTGGGTTTGTTTGTTTGGGTTTGTTTGGGTTTGTTTGGGTTTGTTTGGGTTTGTTTGGGTTTGTTTGGGTTTGTTTGGTTTGTTTGGGTTTGTTTGGGTTTGTTTGGGTTTGTTTGGGTTTGTTTGGGTTTGTTTGGGTTTGTTTGGGTTTGTTTGGGTTTGTTTGGGTTTGTTTGGGTTTGGGTTTGTTTGGGTTTGTTTGGGTTTGTTTGGGTTTGTTTGTTTGGGTTTTGGGTTTGTTTGGGTTTGTTTGGGTTTGTTTGGGTTTGGGGTTTGTTTGGGTTTGTTTGGGTTTGTTTGGGTTTGTTTGGGTGTTTGTTTGGGTTTGTTTGGGTTTGTTTGGGTTTGTTTGGGTTTGTTTGGGTTTGTTTGGGTTTGTTTGGGTTTATTGTTTGGTTTG
>JBBLXU010002769.1:0-55923 GCA_037893425.1 Campoplex nolae | reverse complement strand
ACATATGTACGTAACCTATCCTCAGCTGTGAATTGACTATGTGCGAGCCACTTTGTCAAATGTAATGTTCCGCTATATACCACCGAGTCAAGTTGAAAACTCAGAACGCTTCAGATTCCATAACCAAATGAACTTAAAAAAATGTACTTATCCTAAGAAATATCATTATATCTTTTTTAACAATGTTGGATTGTATATGATTACTCGGGATAGCTTGTTCCCAAAATTGCCTCAAAAACTGTCTATTGACTAGTGCGATCCGCTTGCATATCCTTAATCTTTATATTTTCATAGAAGTAAGTCCTATTTTATTCAAAGAAATCCATCACTTTTGAATGAGATAATGAACCCCTTAAATTTTTTTGTTTTTCTACGGACTTATGGTGGAGTTTTTTTCGTTTCAAAAGAGAAACACTTCAATTTTTGTTTCATTGAAAAGAGTGGAGTGTTTGTGGGTGAGAGTGCAGAATCACCTCTTGCTTATTTTGGACACCATGACGTATTTTGGAGCACGGTTCAACTCCTCAGACCTTTTTTTGCGCCGATAAAAAAATACGTTCCTCTTTGTTTATAATGCTCTTCCATGTACAGAAGTTTCAAAAGAATCGGAGGGCCACAAAACTGATATTCCTCATGTGTCCAGATTCCTTTACTGCAAATAGATTAAGAGATAAATTAAGCAATTTATTGAGAGAAAGAGTACCTCTGAACTGCAATTATTTGATGACGATAGTATGCTGTAAGAACCAGGTGTATCCATATCGTTGCTACTCTCATCACAATTGTCCCTTTGACAGGCCGATTCGAGGTGTTTATTGAGATAGGATTTGAGGGCAAATGACTTATGACACTTTGGACATTCATAATTCTTGTCCGATGAGTGCGTTTGCATATGAGCACGTAAATTCGAACGATCAGCAAAAGCTTTCCCACAGTGAGCGCAGCCATAAGGCTTTTCACCAGTGTGACTCCTTAAATGACCTTGCAATAGCCATGGCCTAGAAAACATTTTTCCACAAACACCACAACTATGGGTCAGTTTGTGAGTTAGCACATGCATTGCAAGAGCTGGCATGCTAACGTAGGCCTTCCCACAGTGAATACACTTCTTTGCTGACTGCGAGTCGATACTCCGATGTGTCTGCTTGTGTCGTGATAAATTTGATGAAGTTGCATATTGCTTACCTGTAGAAAAAAATGCAATGATATCAAATAATTGGTGAATTATTGTCATCGAAAAAAGAATTAAACATTTTGAACGGTTTATCAGTCGTACGACAAGGATCCCACCGCACGCTTTCTTCCGCCAAAATTGAACTTCGATGATAACAAAGTTTTCCTTTCATCGGAGTATGACGTATAATTTTTCTTTTTCTTGAAATATCAAGCATCTCCGAAAAAAAACTTATAATCTCTGAGGTATCTTTTTTGAACTCACTGACAGCGTGCTTTAAAAAAGTACAAAAACCACTATGCTTCAAACAGGGCATGTGACATAGTACTCCACAAAAACTCATTCTAAGTAAGTGACTCTCACTGAGTGAGCATGAATCATTGGGTAATTTTAATACAACATGGTTTATAACGAATAATCTTGTCGATACCCATAGTAAAAAAGTATCAACAGAGAAGCCAATATAACTGTATCAATTACTTTTTCATTATAATGCCATTCGACTGATATTCTTCCGAAAAGACTCACCGCATTCACAGCAAACGTATCTCCCAGCTTTCGGTACTTCTAATGATTCAGTAATATCAATTATTTCTACATTTTCACTCTGTGTTGTAGTTGGGCAAATCACAGACTGTTTTTTGTTTTTGGATCTTCCATCCGCAACCAAAAGCGTATCAAACGTATACGATCCGGATTTCACCTCGGCTTGTTCCGTGATAGTTTGGACTTCTTTGTCCCTCTGGTTCAATGGTTGAGAATTTGGATTACTGTTTTCGATGTCACTACTGCACTCGGAAGCCGGAGGTGTCAGTGGAGGTGCTTCTATAGATGTCGGTTGGGTGGCTAGTAACGATGGTATTCCATTTGGCGTGTTAGCGTATGTGAATAGAATTTCTTGGACTGGTGATAGTGGAATAAACACGCCGGTCGAAGTTTGCTGCACAACGGTCGTGGATGCCATGGAGTCGAACACTGTTGACTGAGGCTGATAAATCGTCGTTGTACCACCACCGAGATCTATCGTGTTTATTTGATAAATTGGCGGTGGCTGAGCCGGTTGATAAATACTGATTTCTTGAACATTATCAGTTGGTGGTGTTTCGATCACATTTTGCGGACCAATTGCGATACTGGGTGGTGGTAGAGGAGGCAGTGAGCGAGAGAGCTCCAAGAGATCGTGAGCAGCCTCTGTTTCTGCAGCTGATCTGTCACGGAACATTGATGTTTCTTGAGCTGCACCACACCTTGAAAATTGGCAAATTGTATGAACGGGTAGAAGTACATCAACACCGTTGAATGAAGAATTTTGATTTTTGGTGTCGTTCAGCCTCGTGTAACATAATTGATTAGACGAATCCGTCAATACTGCAGCAGATGGATTTGTAACTGATTTATCATTGTCACTTATCGTATGACCAGATTTAAGCGATGTCTGAAGTTCCAAGCAATCTTTTTGATGCATCGAGCCTCTAGAAATTTGTTTAAACGAAGTGACTCCTGAAACTGTTCCACTCATTTTAGTTCGAAGTTGTCTAGTGACTTTTTCTCTAGCCGTATTTACTGTTGTCGATGTTATCGTTGCTATTGCTGTTGTTGTTGTGGTTGCTGTTGTCAACTTCGCTGTTGTATCTGTTGTTGGTATGGATGTAAATATTGCTGTGGCCTTGGCCGTTTTTGTAATTGTTGATGCTTCAGAACGTGAGTTGTCCATAATATCACCGTCTTTGCTGACTGCTTCGATTGACATGGTTGTTTGCGATAAATTATCAAGAGAAACTTTTATTTCTCGAGATGGATGGGAATGACAATGGTTCGAAGTTCCCCTGACAGGTGATACTGGCATCGTTGGGCAAGTGAGAATACTCGTACCTCTCGGATATTCCGTCAATTCATTTTCGAATGAACAGGAGGCCATGTGTTGAGAAATTTTGCAGCCGTTCGTTTCAAGAGTTGTTTCTTTCGATTCAGCTGAGGTTTCCGAGACTGTAGAATCTTTTAACTGAGATGATATACATTCTGCAAAATAAATTAGTGTGGATTACTATTTCAAATGACTGATGCACAGCGCATGGATAGGTTACAAGAATCCCACGTAAATGCAAGAGGATGTTAGATGCCAGATGCATGAATGCGAGACAAAGGAATCACCCATCAAATAAAGTGTCATTCGTGGGAGTGACGTTTTAACCCGTTTCGGCCCAGGACGCCCCTCGAGTTACACCGCTATTTAGTGTCTCATAACTACTGCTACTCTGGACTAAAAAAAAATTAAAAGCACATAATCTTTTAGTTTAAGATGTGCTCTTTCCGATGATACTCACGAAATTTCTCGAAAAAAATTTTAATTACAAGAAAATGCGGTTTAAAACAAAAAAAATATGATTTTTTCACACTTTTTTTTTTCTATGAAATTGAGTTTTCAAAGGTTTCCCGGTTTGGGATGGACCTGGAACTGTACCAACCGGTGGCATAAATGTTTGAATTTCAATAATCCATGGTCAAATTTTTTTTTTTACATTCGTGTATTTAAAATGGCGACTGGAGTGAAAAATTTTCGTGAAAAAAGTAATGATTGTTTGTTTTCAAATGATGCACTTCTAGAGAAAGTTGTCAAGAATAAAAGGTTCTTAAAATCATTCGAAAAATACACTAGAATTTTTCGCAAAATGTTTTGAGCGATTTTTTTGATTTTGCAAATGGTCAATTTTTACAAAATCAAAAAATTTTTTTTGAAAATTTTGAAAAAATTTGGGTGCATTCTTTGACAGATTTTGAGAACTTTTTATACGTTACTATTTTTTCCAGAAATGCATTGTTTTTGAGGAAAAAAATCCAAATATTTTACACGATCCGATCCTACATTGATATTTGGAATTTTTTCCCCAAAAACAATGCACTTTTGGAAAAAATAGTAAAGTATAAAAAGTTTTTAAAATCTGTCAAAGAACGCACCTAAATTTTTTCAAAGTTTTCAAAAAAAAAATTTTGATTTTGCAAAAATTGACTATTTGCAAAATCAAAAAAATCGCTCAAAACATTTTGGAAAAAAATCTAGTGCATTTTCGGGATGATTTTAAGAACCGTTTATTCTTGACAACTTTCTCTAGAAGTGCATCATTTGAAAAAAAAATCATTACTTTTTTCACGAAAATTTTTCACTCCAGTCACCATATTAAATACACTAATGTAAAAAAAAAAAAAATGTGACCATGGATTATTGAAATTTAAACATTTATGCCACCGGTTAGTACAGTTCCAGGTCCATCCCAAACCGGGAAACCTTTGAAAACTCAATTAAAAAAAAAAGTGTGAAAAAATCATATTTTTTTTGTTTTAAACCGCATTTTCTCGTAATTTAAAATTTTTTTGAGAAATTTCGTGGGTATCATCGGAAAGAGCACATCTTAAACTAAAAGATTATGTGCTTTCATTTATTTTTTAGTCCAGAGTAGCAGTAGTTATGAGACACTAAATAGCGTCGTAACTCGAGGGGCGTCCTGGTCCGAAACGGGTTAATCATGTGAATTCGTCTCTTTAGAGCTCCTCCGTTTTCTACCTTGCAATTCTCTTGCACTCGTGACATATTTTTGTGACTGATACAGATTCTTGATTCCAAAGATGATATTGCTGAAAATATTGCTGAAAAGTAAATATTGACAGACTAATAAAGATTTAACCTAATGAAAAATGCCAGCGTGAGCCCTGCCGCACTCTTATATACGCGAATATGTCGGTTTTATGACGTCATAAGGTTTTCGAATCGCTCCCACGGTCGAACTGTTTAGGGAAAAATTCTGAACATCGGTGAAGATTTTTTTCCATTTTTTATATACGTTATTTTTATGGACAATGATGTTTTTTTTCGAAATTAGATCTCAAAATTTGGACACAAATAAGAAGCGTGTTTCTTTTTCGCACACATTTTTGCAGTTTCCGTCTAGTAATACTGGTGAAATTTCTAGTGATATTATAGCCAACCAATATTTTATTTTTTGGCTTTTTGCTAAAGTGTCTTTTCATATAATATATTAATTATGATTCCGCTCACATCGGTTCTGATATTTAGTTGAGGTGATTGTTAGGGTTAATCGATTCAGTCAGTGTTAATTGATTTTCGTTACCGATCAAACGGTTTATAAAGTTTTCCGATAGTGAAAGCCGCATAAACTGTTATTTACGAGGTTATAATTACTTTGAATTATAATTCTAACTTTTTGCTGACATGTGATAAATTTCGAATAAAAGGTAAAAACCATTGTCGGGTGTGTTAAATCTTTCTAAATATACTTGTATTGCCCAAATTCAGATGTATAGGATGTAGTATTCATATGCAATACATGCTGTGATGTCCTCGCTATTTACTTCCGTCTAAACTTTTTTCCGTCCAAATTTTTGTAATCAATACTTTTGCTAGCATATTTTTCAATATCAAACAGAGAATCATTAATGAATACATGTTTGAATAGAAATAAAATGTATGTGGAATTTCGGAATTTGTTTCCGAGCAATTTTTTTTGTTTCAACATTCAGGTGAAAAAAGGGCTGGCTCGGCCAGTGGGAAGCCTCGACCATTACCAAAGTATATGCTTGCTATGCGTTTACTATTTATGTTTTGTTTCCAGGTATTCATTAATGAACATAAACAAACACCGGAAAGCGAAAACATTGATAGTAAACATTGATAGCAAGCATACATATTCGTAATGACCGAGGCTTGGCACTGGCCGAGACTGCCCCCTTCCCCTACTTCACATACTTTCTTTTATTTGTTTTATTCAGATTTTTCATGCAAATTGAACATTTTTGGTTAATTTGATTTCTGATAGCATGTACAAATATACCGGTGTGATATTTTTGAAACAACCTTCTTTACGGAATTTCGGAAAAATTTAGTTTCTATGCGTTTTTTATTCTTTTGTTTCTCTCGAGACAATTAGTAATCGAGTACAATTAAAGTAATCTGATAATTTCATAAGTTTTCATGGCTAATTACGTTATTTGGATTAATTTGACCTCTTCTAGCAGGAATGATTTACAATGCATTTTTAGTACAAAAATACGAGACAGTAGCTCGAATTTCGATCGTGTGTATCCATTCTTAGCCAAAATAGGAAAAAATTGACTCCACGCCTTCAAGGATTTTCATTGCAATGAATTCTAGAAAATCGGATTTTTATCAATATTATTAGAATGATTTATTGCAACTTCGACAAAATGCTGATTATTCTGCATCACCTCAGTGCGTATACAATATTGACTTTTGAAATAAGCAAGCTATGCATTTCATATAAAAAGACAATAAATCTCCGCAAAAGCAGCATAAATTTTGCGAAAAAAATTGAGACAAGTACACTCATCTCTCGGAAACGGTGATGCCGGTAAAAAATCCTTTTTAACAGAAAATCTCTGCAAAGTAATATGAAAATTCTCTCCGGACCAAATCAATCCTCGGTAGTTTCAATTTATTTATTACCCCAGTTTATTTAATTGATCGGGAAAATTTATACGGGTATCTTCTATAATTTTGGAAAGATTTGACGTGAATGAGAGGATGTTGCAAGCTCGACTTCTTCCAGAGGTAATGCCTTTTGTAAGTTTTTGTAGGGGTTTCCTTGAAAAGACGATTTTTCACCGGAACTACTATTTTGGGGGAGTAAATTTGTGTCTCAACTTCTTTAAAGTATTTATGGTGTTCAACGCTGACCAGGCGTCAACTAATAGGCTTTTTTCATGGAAATTGATTTACCAATTTAAATCTGGATTGTTGAGCCGGGCTTGAGAGAATCTAGGTACAGTCATCATGATCGATAAATAGTAAAACTTGAAATTATAGCATGAGTCGTAATTCATTTTACAAACTGCAGTCGTGCGACCGTGAACAGACGTATTTAAAATGGTTGATACTTTATAAAAATTGCTACACATGTTATATATTAATTTGATTAAAACCGTTCCCAATGTTAATGTTTCAATGTTTACTTTACTCTTATCGAATGTTTCATAACTTTAAATGCTGAAATGCTCTCAACAGTAATATTATAGTTTGCCAAAGTATTAAGTGATCCATTACATTTGATGAAAAAATCGACTGATTTAAAAGCTTCATAATTCTTTTGTTTCATAATTTTCTTGACCTTAAGGAGGTTCGGTACAGGCGATACAATGTTGCCACGCTAAACCATGTTGAAAACATAAAAATTTTCAAAAGTTCAGAATTTTATAAAATTTGATGAACATATTCTTTAGTGCCAAATTTGACAATAAAATTTTTTTCAGATTTTTCATCTGCACAGTTATCGAGTAATTGAACACTAAAGTTCACGTGTACACGCATAGCGTTTCCATATATATAGGTATACATTCTGGGCATAAGAAATCTGCTTTAATCCGTAATTACTCGATAACTAAGTAGAAGAAAATTTAAAAAAAAAAAATGTGTTTTCGTACTTGGTGTTGAGGAACATTATCACCAAATTTGATCTATTTCTTAACATTTAGCCTTTTGTACCGAAACTCCTTAGCAGCAGTTTTGTGAGCTTGATGAAATCGTGATGTATCGTACAAGTTTCTTATTAGCGATTCTCTCTCTAGAATATTGAGAATTGCTGAAGATAATCATACCTCGTGGAGGAAGCGTGGTACAAGTTTCAATAGGCGATCCCAGCAATTGCATTGCTGTTGGCGATGGCGAGTTGTCTCTTCCACCACGTCCCCAATTCTCAAATCCTCTTGTTACGCTCAAATACTTGTTGCATAGAGCTTTCTTCACCATATAACAGCGTGGCATTGTGACTCGTCGTGTTTTCCGAGAACGCGAATTTTTCGCGATTCTCGGTGTAGACAATTATTACCTATACTATTTGAATTCAGTAGAATCAGTCATTTTTCCCTTTTTTTTGCTTACATGTTCAGGCTGGTTGGCGAATAATTTTCAGTTCAATGTGTCATTTTTATAAAAATGGTAACATCAATATTTTTCAAAAGTAAACTATTGAAGTAGTGGATTTCCGCAATTGGACAATAGACCTGCTCACACTTCTTATTTTATCGTTGCCTCAATATAAGAGTGGGTGTGCGTGTGTGTATATCCGTGTGTGTGTGTCTGTGCCTGTGTGACTATGTATTTCTAATCTTTGCAAATCTTTATATCGGATCAAAATTTTTTGAGCCTACAATGCTAAAATCAGTACTTAATAATTCGTGTTGTTCTTATTATTTCTAGCTTTTTTCACGAAAGGAGTCAAGCATTCATTGCACGTTTTATTATGAATGTCGTCTTTAAGCGGAGTATTGTTCTATTATTATTCATTTTTCATTTGTTATTGGACTATAGCAGGCTATTATTTTTGCAATTTGTTATCACTTCTTATGAATTTAAAGTTTCAAGTTGACCATGGCTCATTATTTTCTGGTCCAAAATGCAGAATTGGCATGGTTCACTTATAGTTGCTAATATTTTTTTTATTTTTTGTTCCATTTCATGTACCGTGTTTAGTATTGCTTTCGTTGTATTAATATGAGTGCGTACTCGATAAAACTACTTGTCATTAACCGTTCAAATTGTTCGCTTTTCATCCTGTTTAAACACTAATCTACTTTTAAATCTTCTTACGTTAATCACTGTAGTTGACTACGACCATATACTTAATGTATAGTGATTTAATAGAAATTATAATGATCATAATTTACAGCGAAGTCTATCTTTCTCTCTCTTCTTGATGTTCCTTTTCGTCAAAATGTCTTGTGGTCCTCTTGCATCTGGAGTATATTTTGATGAGCTTATATATCAGGTTTGCACGATATCCGTGGTGTTTCGAAATTCGTTGTTACGGTTGTCATCATAACAGATAAATTTCTCGTTTTCCCCGTCAATGAACAGTTCACATCGTATATATTCAAGCATTTTTCATCCCTGCAACTAATACTTACGGTGAACATTGTCACATCGAATCTAAAATCGATGATATGTTGACGCGTATCTAATATGATTGATCCATCATTACTCTCCCAAAAGCTCTAATGATGATAGGAACAGGTTCGAAACTGTATCCATGTCTTGAAAATATATTTGTGTTCAAATTCAATCATTAGATTCTGGATACTGCAGATGCTGAACGCTCGAAAATAGCATAACGATATTTATTCAAAAATGATCAGGAATAATATGGCAGGCTGAGCAACAAGTTGAACAACAGGTCCGCCTTCTAGATATGAGCTTTGGGGTTTCACTACATGCGTGCGTTTGCGCATATGCTCGACGCTGTTCGTGCGCACTCGTTGATACGGGAAAACAAGCGCGCGTGTTTCTGTTTGTGTGTCGTGCAATGACGTGGTCGATAACTGAATTCGCATGTGGAGTGTGAGACGACTTATTGCGGTGCCAAACACAGTGTTTTTTTTCCTTATGCTGCAAATCTCTCGCTTGAAGATACCATTAAACGTTTTTTTTCGATTCTGAACTTCCCCGTAACCCCAACTCAACTTTTGTTACTACGTCAAACAAAAGTTGATTTCAAGTGTGCAAACTATGTGTTATCGACAAATTCACTGTACTGAAAGTCACAAAGTAACAGTTTTGTTTCCAAGTTATGTGGATGCAGCGCACGTTCTAGAGTTTTCCGCCTCTTATGTTATTATCATTCTAATAATGATCGAGATGCCGTAAACAGCTACTAAGAAATCACATACAGCTTCCGAAGTGCTGGAGAAGTTCAAAGAGTTGATTAGATTTTGTCAAGTATGGAATGTTGACTTTCTCCAATCGTTCAGGTTATCGCGGTTGATAGTTTTTCACTTTTAGCGAGTCTTTTCTTTGTGCAGTCACTTTTAGGGCGTAGAGACACCCTTAGGCACAACGATATCACTGACAGCTAGAAATCCAGTCAGGGAAAGAAGTGAAGCTGTTATATACACGAGGGAAGGCTACGGAATTTAAGTAGATCGCTGGAGACACGGATCACTGTACACTTGAGTATTTGTACGCGAAAAGTTAATGACCACTGCAAAATAGCAGCGATTACAATGATATAGTACGGTCTTTGAAGTCATATAGAAATATGGAACGTGAAATAACTGGCACTACTTGGAACACAAAGTTAGAGCTCGTTTGCGTCGGGGTGTAATATTGAACAATGTTGCTTACAAAAATACACATGTACGTTAACGTGTAAACCGAAATAAAGAGAAAACAGATGGATAATGAGAGCGAACCTAACGTAGCATGTTATTGACTAACGTTTTGAAGCACTATAGCATGAACGACTAGCAATGTTCTTTTCATTTCTGCTTTTTAATGCAGTTTACCACCAACGTATAAGATTTTCTATGTATATGGATATACATACACGTATTTTTAAAGCCCCCCCCCCTCCTCCACACACACATACACACACACACACACCTGCGCAAGAAAATGTGAGCCTTGTCACGCTGCGTTACTTTCGTAGTGAAAAATGCTTTTGGTCACTAATGATTGTGGACAACCACTACTGTTAACTGGTCAAAAATTGTATGAAGCACACAAAAATTTTATTTTCCTGCTAATACTTGCTCTCTAAGTCTTAAAACGCCTAAGGCTCAGACCAAAGCACGCGCACACTGCTTAAGACGTGAACCCCAACATTGAGTGCAACGTTACGGCTCCGACCACTTCCTATACACCTCTTGTGTCTCGTACTAACCGCTTGGCGCACTATGGAGTCCTCACTGGTTTTAATTCACGATCTCGAAATACTGACTAATTTTGAAACCAGGCGTACTCTTATTATTTTAAATTTGAAGATAGTTAGAAAGAACGCATGATTATTTGAATCATGATGCTGGCTGCAGCTTGGTTTCGAAAAATTGATCATAAAAATCCAAGCGTGTAGAATATCTCCGACTCGAATGCAATAGTTCTAATGGGTTATAAACAAAAGTTCTCATCGAGCTTGCGATAATTTCCTTTCATTTTTCGCTGTTGTTTTATTATATCTTATATTCATCACTTTCGCACACATCTTCTCTCAAATGCGTTCACTTCTTAATATATGCGTCTGTTTATGCTCGCCTTTAGAGTCCTTTGCAATTGTGGTAGTAATCAACACTGTGCAAATGACAGTGACGGTCAAAAAATACACCACGTGACCATAGATGCAAAACGATGGTATAAATATTTGAAATCAACAAGACATTTATATGATACTTGTAAGAAGGTAAGGTACCACCTGTGGGCGCAGAAGCAACAATTGTCCGCCGTAGTGCGGAGGGTAGATCGACTACATGACTCGTCCGGGTGTGGCTAGGCTGCAACTGCCGTTTCGCGTACACCACCCTTTTCCTCCCCACCCCCTCTTCGTCTCTTCGGTTCAAAACCTCAATGTCGTTCCTGCTTTCCCCACGCTTATCTCTTTCTATCATTCGGCTTCACTGCGAGTTTACTCCATACCACCCAGCACGTCAAAGCGCCTGCGTCGGCCTCAACTTCGTGCTATTTCTCACTCTCTCATTCTGACTCTCACTGCTTTAAACTGCTACGATCTATACATTGACTATTCGGAAATAACATTGCGCAATTGGTTTTCCTCATCGTCATTGTGGCAGCTTAATTTATAAGAACGTATCTAATTGGAATTCTGGAATGTTTTTCTTCAGTGTTTGGTCTTCGTAAGATGAAGTAAGATTAAATTATTGCAAAGATGGCTCCTACATCAATGCAATGCAATGTTTTCTTCTACGCACAGTAGAAAAAAGTGTTAAATTCACGTTCTTAGAGTGCAATAAAGGCAATTGGAAAACGCTTGCTACCTTTATACTGCAATTCTGCAACCACATGTCCTTTTACTTTACTTGAGAATACATGAAAACACACGTATCTAAATGCCAATGGATAATTTGATTCGTTAAAAAACGATGCCATTCGTAGGTTCAACCATTCGTTTTTTCCAACAGATTAAAGAAACCTTCAACGAAACTTTACTTCTCATCGTTGGCGCTTACGTCGTGGGTGCACGGCGCATCGATTTTACAAACTCAGGCTAGCAATAGACTAACACCTGTTACCGTCCGCCCGTGCCAGTGAACAACTATGATACACCACGCTACCGTGCTACGCCATGTTTCGAATACCCTCCCCCCACAATTTTCGCACCTCCCCTCTCTAGCTCAAACTCTCTCGCACTACCCCTTTCTATCCCCGCGCCACTAGTTTGATGTCATTTCCCTTCAGCCTTTGCTGTTCTCCATCCTTTATCGCCCTTGGACAAACCCATTTCAAAGTCGTATGACTGTATACATAGTTCTCTGCAACGTTTCATCCTTCTTCGACTCATCTTTTCCAGTCTCACTTTCTCGCTTACCAATCGATAACAACGCCGTCGGACGCAGTAAAACACGCGTCGTGCGCGTTGGCCACCCTATTCGACGACGGCTATACCTCCATCGACCCTTTACAAATACAGAGACGTTATTCCCGTCATTCAAAACGCAAGTTTCTATTGCTTGAGGTCCTTTTGCTAGCTAGTTTCCATACGTTTGCATTCGCACGTATGAACAACCTCGCTTCTAACTACTTTTATTCAACAGCGCAGTACCGACGCAACAACCTTTGCTTTTCATTCTCGCTTCTTCATTGGACATCCAACAGATGGATTAATATGTATCCATAGTGAAAATCTTCTGATTTTGTCTATACCTATACTTTGCCACTCTGTATCTTATTGTTGTTCTATTAAGTCACTTTACTGTAGAGCAACGTACTTTGAATTCATTGAAATATTTTTTGTTAATTAGTTTGAATGTATTTGACTTAATGCATTTGAAGTTTTTATTTATTGAGTGACTTTTTGTGACGTCTAGATCTAATTTTTGATCACAATGAAGCGAAAATAAAGTCTTTTTTCGACATCACTTCAGAACGGACGCGATCTGGATATTCTTACAGAGCTAATGCCCGCGATGAAGGCCTATGTGTTTCTGGCCACAGATTTTGGTTCGGAAAAATATGCGGAGCGTTCAAATTGGTGAAACGATGTTTTTAAGAAATAGCCACCAAACTATTAATACGAGAGAAAAAAAGTTTAATAAGAATTTGTAGGTATTAAAAAGACGAATAATTTGGCTGGTCATACATCGAAATTGATCAATTTGTTCTCTTGCAAAGTAATAAAGACCTTTTAAAATGGTAATTTGAACAATGACGAATAATTAATGCAACCTCGTCAGTACATCTTTGAAAGTCTCGGAATATATGTCTCTTGGTATGACAAAAAGGTTTGCGAAACCGGAGCTTAATCGGCTGAATACTTTTTGAGATGAGCTATTTGTTTTTGAAGAACCGACTTTTTTTGAACGAAATTTCCAGGCTGGAAAATTATCGAAAAGCAACGAAACTTGGAAAATATTAATCCCGAAGAGTTCCATTATAACGTGCACTTTGAGGTAAATTGAATTTTTACAATTGAGTGGGTGAAAAATGGCTGCAAAAAAAGGGTACGATTTTTGCTTGTAAAAGAATGGATTGGCTCCGCCAATTTTCGAGTTACAGAATCAGGATCGGCATTATTGAAAAGCTGTTATTTTTACACAAATTGGGGGGGGGGGGCGAATCGCTCAAAGTTAATTAAGGAGCAAGTCAAGTTTTTATTTTTCCACAATTATTGCAGCTAAACTTTTCAACATAGCACTGTAAAAACCAAGTGTGTTCTGTGCTCAACGTCATAAGCAAACTATAGATTCGTTATCACTGATTTCTACACGTTTTGAAGCGTGTTGAAAATTCTACAAATTGTTTATAGCATTAAGTGCAGAACACACTTAATGTGTGTTGGCAAATAACACGCTTGGTTTTTACAGTGAGAGAGTTGAAATTTGGGCACAGTATAGTTAACCCTTCATACTAACCGTCATAAAATTTTTAATAACACTATTTATGCATGAACTGTTCATTTTTGCGGTCAATTCACGAACAAGATTTGACACCGCGTGCAGCGGCGGAGTGGGGTACGCCATCTCCGTTTGGCAGGCGCTCGCTCTGAAAGTGAATTCGCGCCTTCTAATTCCACGAACTTAGAATATCTCTCCAAAAAATTGAATGAAATTTGTTTATTCAATTTTTTTCATTTTTTTTTCAGTTATTCAAATGATTTTTGGATTCTATGTGAATAGTGTTACATTGCTATACATTTATTCCACTAACTCAACGAAAAAAAATCGATGGAATCAAAAATACGATATGTTGGAGGGAAAATCCCTAGGAGTCCAATGGCAATAGTTTCAAATGCAAAAAATGATATTTGTGTAGTGAAATCACGTCATAATTAAGACGATAGTTTTCAAAAATTATTATTTCGGATTATCGACTTTCAATCGATTTCTTTCGTTGAATCAGTTGAGTAAGTTTACAATGATGTAACATGATTCGCATAGAATCCAAAAATTGAATACTTGTGAAAAAAAATTAATAAACAAATTTTGAAGGGAAGCAGTCTTTTTTCCGAGTTGTTGATTACAAAATCATGATCAGTGAAGAGTTGGCTCAACTAAAAAAAAAAAAAAAAAAAAAAAACACCAGGATTCATCAATTTGTTGAAGAGATATTCCTAGATAACGTCCCTCACTCCGCCGCTGCATGTGGCGTCAAATCTTGTTCGTGAACTGATCGCAAAAATGAATTCACCAACTTTTTTCTCTTGTATTAAAAGTTTCGTGGCTATCCATTAAAAACATCGTTTCGCCAACTTTGAACGCTCAGCATATTTTTTCGAACCGAAATCTGCGGCCGTAAATACATAGGCCATTCATAACAAGCATTAGCTTTGTAAGAATATCCAGATCGCTTCCGTTCTGAAGCGGTGCCATGCAAAAATGCTTTATTGCCTGTACTGTCGCCCGAAATTACTTTTTTGAGGAAGTAAATGAACTTACTTAAACCTTTTTGACAGCATCTATGCTGTTCTTTTGTAGAAAATTTTGTTGAGTTTTTGTGAGAAATTCTCAGTTTTTCCATTAAATATGTCAATATTTTGCAGGAACTCGGATAATGCAAAATTACCAGAATTTTTTTCGTTGTTATAGCGAAATATGATAATATTTTATCAGGAAGTGATTTCTGAAGAATGGCTTGCTCAATATGAATTTTGAAGGGGCACTCAATCAATGTTTTTATGATTTCATTCAGGATGAATGCATGATCGAATTTTGAACTATAATATCGTGACTATTTCGGAACTGAAAATGTATTAGGAAGTACTATTCTGAGAGCTGTTCAAATGAGTTCAAACTCCGTAATTGACCGTAGTTTCAAAATGCGCAGTTGCCTCACTCACACTGTAACGGTTGATCCAAATACTTGATAAGAAAAACACTTATCAATTGCCAAGCTGTTATTCTTTATCTATAATCAAGGGTCACAACTGTAACTCTAACCAAAAGTCGGAAATGAAAAATAATATCTGTTAGCTTGGGAATCAGCGATCTTTAGGACCTTATTTTTTTAACTTCACAACAATTAATGTAGAATTTCACATCAGGGATCTTTACAACCTTTTTAAGTCACAGCTGCCACTACGATTATCATGAAGAAAAGTCTACTGGCTGTCAGATCAAAGAATAAAGTTTCGCAGATCAGCAGAATGTTTCTAGTTACAACTAGTGTCACTGGACAACGACCGGAAAACCTCAAAAAAATGCATGCGAAAAACGCCACCTTTTTTTAATGCCACGGAAAAATAAAATATTAATATTTACGATTAGCATCAGGCACGAGAGTTATATAAAGTTACGATTGGCAGAAAAAAATGTGAACTTGCAATATATTTCAAAACCCTACAATTAATTAAGTATTACGCAAACACATTTTCGTTTCGGCGGGACAAGTACTTTCAACACGTATTTGAACATAATTGTACCGATCCAATCGACGTCGAATGTTGTGAATGATATCAGGGGATCCTTAAAGTCGGAGATGAATCAATTTTCTTATAAGTCCTACCACCATACAGTAACAAATGACTTCCCCTTCGATGTGATTTTTTTGAATTAGCCGGTTTATCAAAAAGTCATGGGCAGAAAAATTCCTTATAAGTTTCTGCTGTCAAAAAGTAACTCATGACTTCACTGTTCCTTGGGCCAGAATATGTTCAAAAAAATGGGCTGGTATTGTTTTAATTGTCGGAAAGCCAGATTTTGGGGCTTTTTATGGTTGTTGATTTTTTAGTAATTTCGATAAAACGTTCTGAGCCGGACAAGTATTCTCAACCCTTATGAGAACATAATTTCATAATGTTAAAATTGCGAATTACTTGTCCTCGAATTGATATCATTATTTTTGGTGCTGGACTCAACTTAGATGATAACTGTTTTGATTCTTTAGATCTTTTTCAAGTTTCTGATGCGTCCCGTAGGAATGAATACTCCGAATTATCAATCAATACTTGGTGGTCTCGGGTTGATATCATAAATTTTAGTACTGCACGTAACTTGGTAATTTTTTTGATTCATTAGAACTGTTTCAAGTTCTTGATGCGTCCCATAGGAATGAATATTCCAAATTACCAATAAATACTTAGCCCCGAAATGATATCATAAATTTTAATGCTGTACGTAACTTAGATGGAAACTTTTTCAATTCATTTAGTCATTCCTCCTTTTTAATAAGATAAGAAGAATGGGGCATCGGTTTTTAAAATGTTTTCAAGCGAGATTTTTTGGTTATTCACGTCTGCAATGTTTTCGAATGATGTATTTAAGATTTTCTCATGTTTTATTTACATTTTTTTCACTTCACAAAATAATTACAGATTAAAAATTGTTTTTTTTTTTTAATAATGTTTTTTTGCTGATTTGTGAATTTTTTTTCTATTGTGCTGAAATCAATTTCAGTAAGCTTCATGATTTTTTTTATGTATGTTTTTTAACACTTTTTTTTGTTATTTTATGGAATTTTTTTTACACTTTTTTTTATATAATCAGGAAATCGGGGTACATCAATGTACTTGTCGAGATATTTTTTCCCTAGGGGAATGTTTGGATTTGATATCACGGCTTTTTTCTCAAAAATTCCTCAATCATTTTTTGATGGCTATAGGGTTTTGGTTTAAATTTCTATGGGTTAGTATATTCTTAAAGATTCTATGCTCATGGTACAGACATGACTAACGTAAAAATTGTTAATAGCGAACTTTTTTCCGCACCACCACAAGAGTAGAGTTCCAGGCGCATTTTTTTAAACGCGGTATCCCCAAGAGGCCTAACCCACATTTTTGCTTGCAAATCCGTTCATAGTTCATCCGAGTTGGGCTGTCTCTGCAAGTTGATACGAGTAACGACTGGGGTTATCGATAAGATTCAAGTCAACATGCTACATTGAAAAATAAAAATGATAAATGAAAAAACGTTATCTTGGCTTGTTTTCAGGGCGATTGGGATTTTTCCCAGGCACTATAGTTTTTTTTGCACCTTTGAGACGGAAAAGCATGGGAGAATCTTGATTTTTAGGCGAGATATTAATTTTAGCTTACAACATTCAATTTCAAGATGGAAACTCATTTTTTTCACCAATTTATAAAAAAAAATTCACTTTTCATCAACAACGAGGTAAAGTCTTGATATTCTTAGGTACCTTTGAAGGAATACCATGAGAATAAGAGGTGTCAGCTTTTCTCATATTATTGAATTTCATATGAGACAATGCGGACAAATTTGAACCAGAATCCTGCATTAGAAATTAAAATAAGTTGTCAAAACAATCAAATGAGGACAGTTGTATCTGTTGCATTAGTCTCGCACAAATTTCAATGCAATCAAAACTAGGCGACCATGAAAGGAACTTATTGAACACAAAAAAATGTTTCAATTTATTATGCCGAATCGAAGCCAAACATGGAACACATGTATGGAAACTTTGCACATGTCGCTTCACAACATTTTTAAAGTTTATATCCATCTGCTGCATTCTGATGATACATATTTTGATACTTGCAGAAAAAGAGCCCCTAAAGACTGGCTGAAACAAATTTCTCAATTCCTTTTGCCAAAATAGAAGTCGAAGGGTGAAAAAACAGAATGTTCACTCAATCTAACAAAATTTGAAACATTTTGATGTTTCCATCGTGTTCTGAAGCTGGAAATTTGTATTCTATCCAAAAATGTGCTTCCGATGACTTTTTGAGATCATATTTGAAATTCATAATACGACAATCAATGATGAAAAGTGGAAATACTTACAATTAGCACACATGTCAGTTTACAAAATTGTCAAAGTTTGCAGGTATCCGCTGCATTCCAATTATCTACATTTTGATACTTACAGAAAAAAAGCAGCGGAAGACTTTACAAAACTACTTTTTGAATTTAATATGCCAGAACTAAAGAGGGAGAGCGAAAACATACAGCGCACTTCAAGCTCAACGGAAATGAGTAGCCAAAGACTTTTATAACAAATTTTTCAATTCATATGCCATAGTCGGAGTCAAAAAGTGGAAATACCTGGCACCCAAGCCGCTTCACAGAAATGTCAAAGTTTGTAGGTATCCGCTGTATTCCAATGAATCGAATTTTGTTACCATCAGAAACAGAGCATCCAAAGACTTTATCCAAAATCGAGCAGCGGAAGACTTTTTATAATAAATTTTTCAATCCATAATGCCAAAATTAGAAAGAAAATGTTAAAATCTATGGCTCATATGTTGCTTCATGAAATTTTCAAAAGTTGTAGGTATTGATTGTATTCCCAAGACAGAATTTTTCATATTATCAGAAAAAGTGTATCCGAAGACTTCTCCCGAAACAACTTTTTATATCAAGAGACTCGGTAGAGTCTCGGGACAAGTACATTGACAGCTCTGTCGTCTGCTGGCCCGAGGCTCGCCGAGACTATACTTTCTCTGAATAAAACGATTCGCGGTGGTGGGGGTAAATTTGGCATGTCATTTCGTTCAATTACGAAGCTCAGGAGTCATTTGATGCCTTGCAAATTGAACTGGAGAACAATTAGGAAATTCCCTTTCGATTGAGCCCGAAATCAGCATGATTCGTGGCGTATTTGCTGAGAAAAAACTTTGCACAGGGTCGACATTATGCAAAAACTACTAACACATTCAAGTTTTTGACGTGTCTGTATATAACACCATCAAAGGCCTCATGTCCTCGGGGCTAACTTCACGGCGGTGTCGCAGACTCACACCTCGCCGCTATAACCAAGAAAAGTGTGATCGGCTATATGTTAATAATTGTTTTGACAGTGCAAAGTTCGGGATGTGTGTACCGTGTGTAGATATATTCGTGGTGAATTAGTTAATTTTGTCATTTTCTTTCGTGAAGTGTTTTTATTAAATATCTATATTTATATATTGAACAACCATCTGTCAGTTTTTGATGGTGTAAACAAACAGTTTCGACATATAACGAAGTGCCGGATAAATGAAAAAAAACGTTTATCGTCTAATGAAATGCATAAAATCTATTTATTTTATTAAAATTGGTGGTGTGGTGTCATAATATTAAGAAAACCAGATGTACATAATGATCATCAAAAAAGTTATTCAAGTGCCATAAATATTTAAATGCGTTTTTATTACCCAGCTGCGATAAATCCAGGTTAACCTATAACTTGGAGTCAGAAATTTCATTTCGAGAACACGCAATTATTGTATATATGTATTGATTTATTGATGAATTCGAATAAAAAATCATAATATGTGTGTGCTGATTAGATTTATTGTGTCTGTGAAAATGTGTTTGCTGTGCATTTATACTTCTTCGCTTCCACTGCGGCAACATAAGTTGAAAGATTTGTTACAAAAAGTCTTTAGTTGCTCGTTAATTGACAGGATAAAATTGTTTCTCATTTTGACCTAATGGATACACCCGAACTTTAAGAAATGTTTTGGGTTCCGTGTATGCCAAGTTATTCACTTTCCGCTCTGATTGTGTATAATGATATCTAAAAGTTGTTTTGAAAAGTCTTCTGGTGCTTTTTTTCTAAGAGTATCAAAATTGGTATCGGTGAGATGCAGCGAGCACCTACAAAGTTTCACAACTTTATGAAGCGACCAGTACTTTGAGTCTTCCCACTTTCCATCTCTTATTATGAATTCATAACAAAAAGTCTTTAGCTGTTTACTTTTCGATGCGCTCAAAATTTTGTCTGCGAATAGCCACGGAAACGACAGTAATTACTGAATTTCGTTGGACTCAATGTGCACTATGTTCATTCACTTTCCTTTACTACGTGTGTCATTAGGAATTTGAAAAAAATATTTCAGGGAGTCATCGCCGGGTACTTTTTTTTCAGTAGGATCAAATTTCTGTCATCGGTATGCAGCGGATACCTATAAAGTTTAGAATTTCTGCGGAGCGACATGTGTACCAAGTATTTCCACTCTTTGGCTCCAACTGTGACAAATGAATTCGGAAACTTGTTATAAAAGTCTTCAGCGGCTTGTTCTTGAACAGCTAGGATCGAAATTGCTGTCTTTGAAACCCCATCGTTGATGCCTGAAAAAGTTTTGAATTCTGTTGGACTTGAAGTACGCTGTGTTTTTTTGCTTTCCTTCTTCAGTACTGGCATGAAGAATTGGAAAAGTGGTTTCAAATTGTTTTCCGCTGTTTTTATTCTATTAGTATCAAAAACTACATAAGTAGAATGCAGCGGACACTTGCAAACTTTGGAAATTTTTTGCAGCGACATGTGTGCTAAGTATTTCCGTTGTTCAGATTTGATTGTGGTAATGAGAGTTTGAAAAATTATTATAAAAAGTCATCGGAGGCACATTTTTGGATAGGATGGAAATTTCTGGCTTGAAAACGGAATGGATAGATAGAAAATTTTCCAATTTCGTTGGACTGAAGTGCGTTATGTCAAGAATACCTACAACTTTTGAAAACTTTGTGAAGTACTTTATGAATCATGGATGTTCTGTCGACAAAATGCAATAAATACATCTCAACTTTCTGAATTTTGCTGGGGCTGAAGTGCACTATATTTGTTTTTCCATTTTTTCATTTTACTTATGGTATAATAAAAATATGAAAAGTTGTTTCTGGAGAAGTCTTCGGATACACTTTTTCTGATGATATGAAAAATTCTGTCATCAGATCGCAACGAATACATACAACTTTTGAAAATTTCTTGAAGCAACATATGAACCATAGATTTTCACTTTTTCATTCTAGCTTTGGCATAATGGATTAAAAAATTTATTATAAAAAGTCTCCCGCTGCTCATTTTTGGATAAAATCAGAATTTTTGTCTTGAAAATCTTAAGAAAAATACATAAAAAAGTTTGAAATTTTGTGGGGTCTAAAGTGCACTATGCTTTACTCTTTTTTACTTTACTTTTCTCATAATATATTTGAAAACGTTGTTTCAGATAGTCTTTGGATGCTCTGTTTCTGATGGTATCAAAATTTGATTCATTGGAATACAGCGGATACCTACAAACTTTGACATTTCTGTGAAGCGGCTTGTGTACCAAGTATTTCCACTTTTTGGCTCCGATCATGTCATATGAATTGAAAAATTTATTACAAAAGTAATTGACTACTCATTTCCGTTGAGCTTGAAGTGCGCTGTATTTTTTTGCTCCCCCTCTGTAGTTCTGGCATATTAAATTCGAAAAGTAGTTTTGAAAAGTTTTCCGCTGATTTTTTTTTCTAAGTATCAAAATGTAGATAATTGGAATGCCGCGGATACCTGCAAACTTTAACATTTTTGTAAAGTGACATGTTGTGTGCTATTTGTAAGTATTTCCACTTTTCATCATTGATTGTAGTACTATGGATTTCAAATATGATTACAAAAAATCATCGGATGCTCATTTTTTAATGGAATACAAATTTCTGGCTTCAGAACAAGATGAATACATTGAGATGTTTCCAATTTTGTTAGATCCAGTGAACATTACGTTCTTCTACCCTTCGACTTCTATTTTGACAAAATGAATTGAAAAATCTGTTTTAGCAATCATCGCTCTTTTTCCGGAAGTATCAAAATATGTATCATCGGAATGCAGCAGATTTTTGGCTTCGATTCGGCATAATAAATTGAAACATTTTTTATGTTTAATAAGTTTCTTTCATGGTCGCTATGCTTCTGGTTGCATTGAGATTTGTGCGAGACTAATGCAACTGATACAACTGTCCTCATTTGATAGTATTAATAACTTAATTTAATTTCTAAGGTAGGATTCTGGTTTAAATTTGTCCGCATTGCCTAATATGTTGTTTTGGAGTACCCATAAAATACTGCTATATTTCTTTGAAATTCAACGAGAATATGATAAAAACTGACACCTTTTATTCTCATGGTATTCCTTCAAAGGTAATAAAGAATATCAAGACTTTACCTCGTTGTTGACAAGATGTGAAATTATTATTTTTTTTAACCCTTTGAAGCATAGTGGCATAGTGGTATGTCACCTACTTTAACTCTGTTTTCCTCCAATCCAATGGATACCAGTATGTCACTATGCTTCAAAGGGTTAATAATTTCGTGAAAGAAAGAGTTTTTATCCTGAAATTGGATGTTAGATGTTAGAAGCCGAAATTAATATCTCGCCTAAAAATCAAGATTCTCCCATGATTTTCCATCTCGAAGGGGCAACGGAAACTAAAGTTGCAGAAAAAAAATTCCAATCTTTCTGGAGACAAGCCAAAGTAACGTAATTTCAGCTACAATTCCGTGAAAAAACGAGTTTTTATCCTGAAATTATATGTTACAAGCCGAAATTCATATCTCGCCTGAAAATCAAGAATCTCCCATGCTTTTCTGTATCAAAGGGGCAAAAGAAACTAAAGTTGCATGGAAAAATCCCAATCACCTTGGAGACAAGCTAAGATAACGTTTTTTCAATAACAATATCGTGAAAAAACGAGTTTTTATACTGAAATTGGATGTTACAAGCCGAAATTCATATCTTGCCTAAAAATCAAGATTCTCCCATGCTTTTCCGTCTCAAAGAGGCAAAAGAAACTAAAGTTGCAGGGAAAAAATCCCAATCACCTTGGAGACAAGCTAAGGTAACGTTTTTTCAATAATAATATCATGAAAAAACGCGTTTTTATCCTGAAATTGGATGTTACAAGCTGAAATTCATATCTCGGCTGAAAATCGAGATTCTGCCATGCTTTTCCGTCTCGAAGGGGCCAAATAACCCAAAGTTGCTGAAAAAATCTCCTCCATGCCCGGGTGAAAAAACAAGGCAATATTTTTTCACTTCCAATTTAGTGGAAAAACGAGTTGTTATCCTGAAGTCGAATGTTACTAGTCGAAATTCATATCTATCACCTAAAAATCGAGAATCTTCCATGCTTTTTCATCTCAAAAGGGCAAAAGAAACTAAAGTTGCAGGAAAAAAATCACAATCACCCTAGAGACGAGCCAAGGTAACGTTTTTTCATCTACACTGTCGTGAAAAAACGAGTTTTTATCGTGGAATTTGACAACAACATCGGTTACAAGCCGGAATTCATATCTCGCCTGAAAATCAAGATTCTCCCTTGCCTTTCCGTCTTAAAGAGGTAAAAAAAACTAAAGTTGCAGAAAAAAATCCCTATCGCCCTGGAGACAAGCCAAGGTTACGTTTTTTTCATTTATCACTTTCATTTTTCAATGTAGCATGTTGACTTGAATCTTATCGATAACCTTAGTCGTTACTCGTATCAACTTGCAGAGACGGTCCAACTACGGATGAACTAGCAACGAATTTGCAAACAATGAGATGTGAATTGGGCCTCTTGGGAATACCATGTTAAAAAAAAACACGCCTGGAACTCTACGTCTGTGGTGGTGTGGATAAACTTCGCGATATACAATTTTTACGTTAGGCATGTCTGTACCATGAGCATAGAATCTTTAAAAATGTACTAACATAATAACCCATAGAAATTCAAAACAAAATCTTATTATCATCAAAAAAGGTTGAGGAATTTTTGAGAAAAAAGCTGTGATATCAAACCCAAAAATTCCCCTAGGAAAAAAAAGGTCGGGACAAGTACATTGATGGTCCCTCGTTTGCTGATAATATCAAAAAAGTGTAAAAAAAAATTCTATAAAAAAATCATGAACCTTACTGAAAGTGATTTCAACACAATTGAAAAAAAATCACAATTCAGCAAAAAACATTATTAAAAAAAAATAAAACTATAAATCTGTAATTATTTTGTGAAATGAAAAAAATTCTAATAAACCGTGAGAAAATCTTAAATACACCACTCGAAAACATTGCTGATGTAAATAACCAACAAATTTCGCTTGAAAACATTTTAAAAACCGATACCCCTCTTCTCATCTTATTAAAAAGGAGGAATGACTAAATGAATTGAAAAAGTTTCCATCTAAGTTACGTACAGCATTAAAATTTATGATACCATTTCGAGGCCAAGTATTTATTGGTAATTCGGAATATTCATTCCCATGGGATGCATGAAGAACTTGAAAGAATTCTACTGATAAATCAAAAAAGTTACCAAGTTACGTGCAGTACCAAAATTCATGATATCAACTCGAGGCAAGTATTTTTTAGCAATTCGGAATATTCATTCCTACGGGACGCATCAGAAACTTGAAAAAGTTCTGAAGAATCAAAAAAGTTACTATCTAAGTTGAGTCCAGCACTAAAAATTATCATATCAATTCGAGGAGAAGTATTTTATTAATAATTCGCAATTTTAACATTATGAAATTATGTTCTTATAAGGGTTGAGAATACTCGTCTGGCTCAGAACGTTTTATCGAAATGACTAGAAAATCAACAACCATAAAAATCCCCAAAATCTTGCTTTCCGACAAATAGAACGATACCAACCCATTTTTTTCAACATATTCTGGCCCAAAGAGCAGTGAAGTCATGAGTAACTTTTCGACAGCAGAAACTTATAAGGAATCTTCCTGCCCATGACTTTTTGATAAAATGGCTAATCCAATAAAATCACATCGAAGGGGAAGTCATTTGTTACTTTATGGTGGTAGAGACTTATAAGAAAATCGATTCGTCTCCGACTTTTAGGATCCCCTGATATTATTCACAACATTCGACGTCGATTGGATCGGTACAAATTATGTTTAAATACGTGTTAAAAGTACTTGTCCGGCCCATCACTTTTTATTCAAATTGCTCATTCAAATCAAAATCAAAGAAGTTGATTCATGTGTTAATTGTATGGAATAGTAATACCAGTCCCTATCGCGTCTGTTAACATAAGAAAAAAATTTTCTCCGAGTTCCAGGAATGGCTCGTGTCAAACTCAACGTTTGACAATGTTTTTAACTGGATCAAATTGTGTCCGTAAATCAACTCGAAAATTTCTTGGAATGCAACGTATTATCAGTATAATGTTCTCAGCAATAGTATAGGTTGTTCTCATGCCGAATAGAATTTTTCCGCCAAAATAAACGAAGAGTAAAAAATACCGTAACTGCAATATAATCTAGAGGCTACCGAATCAAACTGTGTACGCGAATAAACTCGATAATTTCTTAAAATGCGACGTATCATCAGTTCAATGTTCTCAGCAATAGTATTGGTTGGTTCTTATACCGAAGAGAATTTGTCCGCTGAAAGACATGAGGAGTAAAAAATGTCGTCATTACAATATAATCTGCGGGGTTATCATAGACGGTTAGAAATTTTTATTGTGTCGCGTGCATTTTTTCATGGATACACAATAAAATCCCTTGTATATTACAGGAAAGACCAGAAAACCTGAAGGTATTTTTCTCAATTCCCTGATTTTCATTCTCCTGATTCAAGAGCCCTGATTTTGGTTTGAATGAGCAATTTGAATAAAAAGTGATGGGCCGGACAAGTACTTTTAACACGTATTTAAACATAATTTGTACCGATCCAATCGACGTCGAATGTTGTGAATAATATCAGGGGATCCTAAAAGTCGGAGACGAATCGATTTTCTTATAAGTCTCTACCGCCATAAAGTAACAAATGACTTCCCCTTCGATGTGATTTTATTGGATTAGGAATTTTATCAAAAAGTCATGGGCAGGAAGATTCCTTATAAGTTTCTGCTGTCGAAAAGTTACTCATGACTTCACTGCTCTTTGGGCCAGAATATGTTGAAAAAAATGGGTTGGTATCGTTCTATTTGTCGGAAAGCAAGATTTTGGGGATTTTTATGGTTGTTGATTTTCTAGTCATTTCGATAAAACGTTCTGAGCCAGACGAGTATTCTCAACCCTTATAAGAACATAATTTCATAATGTTAAAATTGCGAATTATTAATAAAATACTTCTCCTCGAATTGATATGATAATTTTTAGTGCTGGACTCAACTTAGATAGTAACTTTTTTGATTCTTCAGAACTTTTTCAAGTTTCTGATGCGTCCCGTAGGAATGAATACTCCGAATTGCTAAAAAATACTTGGCCTCGAGTTGATATCATGAATTTTGGTACTGCACGTAACTTGGTAACTTTTTTGATTTATCAGTAGAATTCTTTCAAGTTCTTCATGCATCCCATGGGAATGAATATTCCGAATTACCAATAAATACTTGGCCTCGAAATGGTATCATAAATTTTAATGCTGTACGTAACTTAGATGGAAACTTTTTAATTCATTTAGTCATTCCTCCTTTTTAATAAGATGAGAAGAGGGGGTATCGGTTTTTAAAATGTTTTCAAGCGAAATTTGTTGGTTATTTACATCAGCAATGTTTTCGAGTGGTGTATTTAAGATTTTCTCACGGTTTATTAGAATTTTTTTCATTTCACAAAATAATTACAGATTTATAGTTTTATTTTTTTTTAATAATGTTTTTTGCTGAATTGTGATTTTTTTCAATTGTGTTGAAATCACTTTCAGTAAGGTTCATGATTTTTTTATAGAATTTTTTTTTACACTTTTTTGATATTATCAGCAAACGAGGGACCATCAATGTACTTGTCCCGACCTTTTTTTTCCTAGGGGAATTTTTGGGTTTTTTAAAAATTTATGTAACAACTTTTTGTAGTCATCGCAATTTATTGGGAAAATCTGGTTTTTTGAATGGGGTTTTTGATTGGGACAGATTTTTGCAGGGATGAATTTTATTGCATGGTTATCGTGTTTTATAAGAAATTTTTTGTGGGCAGGTATTTAATCACTCAAAACTATCATTGGGAGGTTACTTAATAGGTTTCAATATATATTTGACTATTTATAATTTCGAGGTTCTACTCATTCACTGAGTTTCATCAATTCCGGATCTCGTTTTTCGTCACCCGTGACTATCATTTGGAGGGAGTACATGAACTTGTTTCAAATTTTTTTACATCATTTTTTCTATTTTTATATGGTTTGTTTGACAACTTTTGAAATTTGCAAGGACTTACATATGATGATTTTGTGGGTTCAAATTCTGTCAATTCCATAAAAAAAATTTTTTCTTCATAACGTTTTGTAATGAGTCGCCTATTCGAGGAAATTATCGTAGAAAAGTATTTTCACTCGAACAATTTCTTGCAATTCACGGCGAGTGTTTAAAAAAATTTGATTTTTTGTTGAGAAAGATTATTCTGGCATGCGTCATTACAGGGTTTTGCGTTTCACAAGAATTTTTTTGTCGGAAGGGTTTATTTCACATGCGACGACTTTCGTGGGAGGAGTAAATGTTTTTTATCGCACGTATGCGTTTTCAAGCATTTTAAACAGATACGCAAAACTGTTTACGAATTTTCTCCGATGCCGAAATTCCAAAAAAACAAGCAACGGAAACATACTGTTTCAATTTTACAGTTATTCACACCGACACAGCTGTTTTAAATCATCAAACGTTGAAAAAAAATCTCAATCGCAAACATAACTATAACCAAAAGTTATGAATAAAAAATAATCACAGATTCCATTATTCTCACTTCTGCGATTTTTACAACTTTTTTAAAATTTCACAACGATCACTATTAATGATACAAAAAAAATTCCGATGAAACCAAAAACGAAATTTATAAAAATATCTGTCTTTAACTCTCACACTCGCGATCTTTGTGGTCTTATTCCTTTAGCCTCACAAACTGTCACTTTCAACGGACAACCGCGATCTTTATAACCTTTTTTTTACTCACATCTGTCATTGCAAAATGAGCTTGAAAAGAGAAGTCGACCGAAAATGTATAGGTCCAGATATTACTAGTGTCAGTAGACAGTGACTACGAAAAAAAAAACAGATAAACATCAAAAATGTGTGCGAAAAAATGCACAATTTTTTGGTCCAACGAAAAAATGATATGTTAATATCTTTGATATGCGTTAAGCTACAGAGTTCCAATAGGTCACGATCGAAGGAGAAAAAAAATATACGTGAACTCGCAACATCCTCCGAACTGCTGTAATTTAATAAATATTACAGAAACAAATCTTGAAACTATTCGAAAACCATTCGAATCGCGATGTCTCCGGTAAAGAGTCTCGGAGCGGACTCTCTTTCATAAATGTACTTGTCGCTACCACGACTCCAGATCTTTTAAACGGAAGAACTTTTGGTGTAAATTATTTTATCGTTTGGCCGAAAAACAATCGGAAAAACGGCCTTTTTTAAACGTTCTAACTATACCTTCCCCCTTAATAGACAAACACATCAAAACCCCTTTCGGCCCAGAACGCCCCTCGAGGTACACCGCTATTTAGTGGCTCATAACTACTGCTAGTCTGGACTAAAAAAAATTAAAAGCACATAATCTTTTAGTTTAAGATGTTACTCGAGAAATTTCTAAAAAAAAATTTTAATAAGAAGAAAGTGCGGTTTAAAACAAAAAAACATGATTTTTTCACACTTTTTTTTAAATTGAGTTTTCAAAGGTTTTCCGGTTTGGGATGGACCTGGAACTGTACTTACCCGTGGCATAAATGTTTGAATTTCAATAATCCATGGTCGAATTTTTTTTTTTTAATGAGTATTTAAAAAGGCGACTGAAGTGAAAAATTTTCGTGAAAAAAGAAATGATTTTTCTTTTTCAATCGATGGACTATTAGAACAAGTTGACAAGGATGAAAAGTTCTTAAAATCACTCGAAAAATGCACTAGAATTTTTTGCAAAATGTTTTGAGCGATTTTTTTGTTTTGCAAAAATTGACTATTTGCAAAATAAAAAAAATCGCTCAAAACATCGTTCAGAATCGTTCTAGCTATTTTTGAATTTTCGAATTTTGACAATTTGTTGAAGAATTCTGAAAAATTCTGAAAAAATTCACACGTTTTCTTTGGACGATTCTAAACACTTATTGTTTCATAAAATTTTCCCTTCAAGTCGATACTTTTTCAGAAAAAAAAATCATGAAAATTTACATCATGCTGTTTTGCAAAAACCACCATTTTAGAAAAACTAAGAGAGAAAAAAGGGTCCATAACCAGTGTTGTGGAAAAGTCAAATATTAAGGACACCTTTGATAGCGATCATATGGTTATTCTAGTGCAGAAATAAAGAGACGAAAATCGATTTGAAAGAAAAAAAAACGTCAAAAATTCTTGACTTTTTGAATAAAGACGCAAAAATAATAAAGATCTTGATTTTATTTTATAAAATAAATACCAGATTCTGAAAGAGCACACTCGAAAACCCCTAATATGAGATTTTGAATAATTTTTCTTAGGTTCCTCAGTTAAAACTGTGTATCTGAATTGCGTGTCCGAAATTGACGTTTTGCGCATTAATGGGTTAATGATGTCAAAACTTTTATTTATTGAATAACTTTTTGTAAAATCTAGATCTAGTTTTCCGTCAACTGAAAATATTATTTGGATGGAGTAAATGTGCTACTTCTCTTGACTTTTTTCTACAGCATCTATGCTGTTTTTTGGTAGTTTATTTGACAACTTTTTGTGATATTGAAAATGAACCCTTTTGCGAGAATTGAATTATCGTGTTTTTGTGCTTATTTTAATCGCCAAATTCATTTAAGATTGATTTTTATAACGTTTCATAACAAGTTGCTTATTTTTGAGGCAATTATTACGGAAAAGAATTTTTAGTCAAACACTTTTTTGTAATTCACCACGGATTTTGAAAGGAGCTAGTTTATTGTTCAGTTGATTTTCGCATAGGCCGAATGATTGCAGAGCTTTGGTTTTTATAGGGATTCTTTGTGGGGAGACATGCCACGGAATTATGCCACTTCAATTTTACTACTATTTACACTTACGTAGCTAGTCTTAACCTCTAATCGTTAAAAAAAAGTCGCGATCTCAAATATGACTATATAACCAAAGTCATAAATGAAAAAAGATGCTTTGAGCATTTACTTTCGCGATTTTTACCATTTTTTCAATCTCACAACCGTCACTATTGGTGAAAAAAAATCGTTGCTGCCGAACGACGAACAAAAAAGGCAACGGAGTGATTGACGCAAATATTTATTCGACGACCAAAAAAAATTCAATGGAATAATTTTCCCCTACATTCGTCTGACGAACAAAAACAAACGTGATGAAGTGATTTTCTCCAACAATTATCTGACAAACAAAAAAAAAGGCAATGGAGTAATTTCCCCCAATATTCATCTGAAGAATAGAAAGAAAGGCAGCGAAGCGATTGTCCTCAAAATTTGTTCAACAAATAAAAAAAAAGACAATAGAGTAATTTTCCTCAATATTCATCCGAAGAACAGAGAGAAAGGCAGTGAAGTGATTTTCATCAAAATTTATCCAACAAATAAAAAAAAAAAGCTCTAGAGTGATTTTCCCCAACATTCTTTCATAGAACAAAAAAGGCATCAGAGTGATTTTCTCAAAATTTATCTAACAAATAAAAAAAAGGCAATAGAGTGATTTTCCCCAAAAGTCTTTCATAGAACAAAAAAGGCATCAGAGTAATTTTCTCAAACATTGATCCGACATGAAAAAAGTAACAGAGTGGTTTTCCCCAACATTTATCTGACGAACAAAAAAAAAGCAACGGAGTAATTTACTCAAATATTCAACCGACGAACAGAAAAAAAGCAGCGAAGTGATTTATCCAAATATTCATCCCACGAACAGAAAAAAAAGCAGTGGAGTGATTTTTTTCAACATTCATGTGACGGACAAAAAAAAGCAACAGAGTAATTTTCCCCAAAATTCATTCAACAAACAAAAAAAAGGCAACGGAGTGGTTCCCCCAACATTTATGCAACAAACAAAAAAAAAGCAGCGCAGTGATTTCCTTCGATATTCATCCAGCGAACAAAGAATAAGGCAGCGGATTGATGTTTCCCAACATTCATCTGATGAACACTAAAAAAAAAGGCAACGGACTGGAAGGCTAAAATAAAAGTTCTTCCCTATAGTTGCAGCTATTCGATCTCATACAGCTGTTTTGAATTCGCAACGTTTAAAAAAAGTCTCTATCGCGAAGATAACTCTCACTAAAAGTTGAGAATGAAAAATGATAACCGTCAGCTTCTATTCAAAATTCCCACGATCTCTCAAACTTTATTCTTTTTCATTTACAATTATTATGTTTAATTTTCATCACAATAGCCGATATTGATTTTTACAATTATTCTTCCTTATTTCTATCCGCACTATTAATCCTTTTTTTAGCCTCACAACCGTCACTATTAAGCCGCTGTCACATCCACAGTCTTCATAACCTTTATACGATAATTACAGCTGTTTATTATAATATTTTCCTGCTCACGAACGACAGTTCATCATCATTCAATATAGATATAGATACTGTCATCCACGATCTTTATAACCCTTTACAATAAAATAATCATAGCTTTTAATATTACCGTAAAAGAATAAGCCTTTCCTATATCTTTAGAAAAATTTCTCCCATCAAAAATCACCATTCAAGAAACCAGACCATGCCAAAAATCCACGATTTGAAAGCAGTTCGATTCTTTCCCTCAAAAGTTACCTCAAATAAGTAATTCATTATGAAAGGTTATGAAATCGTGAAATTCAATGCTCGCAAAAAGTTGAATTAAAAGATTACAAAAAGTTGTCAAATAAATATGGATGTGGTCAAGTACGTAGGATTATCATGCTTATAAATCCTCCAGTTATATTAAAAGCTATTTCTTTAGCTAATGCATTATCACAACGAATTGTCATTCTATGACTTGGAATGATAAGGACTTGAAAACAAAATGAAGAACTGCATTAGCTTGGATTAATTACAAAAGCTACCGCTTTTGTTTGGTTTGAAAATATTATAATACTAGGCGATTTAAGCGCGCGCTTCGCGCGCGATAACTTCTTGCTTGACGTTATTTTTGATTATGAAACAAACCTTAACATTATTCGAACCGTTAATTGAATTTGAAAAAATAAATTATACACAAAAGATTATTCTTTATCAATTGCTCGAGTTTTAATAAAATTTCTCTTTTGTGAAATATATTGAGAATAATTTTTCTTCGTTATCGTTGATTCCGATGCATGACTTGTCAAGAAGGAATCTGAGTTGTCATGAACATTTGAAAAATCAGCTGTCATTGTAACATTTGAGAGCAGACAGAATAACAACTTCAGAGTCGTTCTCGGACTACGTGTAATGACATATCGAACCAATCAGAATCGCGGAAAAGCGATGACAATAAACAGCCAATTCACGCGTCACAACCCTACTTAATAAAAAGGGATTCGCGATTCATTGATATCTTTATCAATTGCTCAAGTTTTAATAAAATTTCTCTTTTGTGAAATATATTGAGAATAATTTTTCTTCGTTATCGTTAATTCCGATGCATGACTTGTCAAGAAGGAATCTTAGTTGTCATGAACATTTGAAAAACCAGCTGTCATTATGACATTTGAGAGCAGACAGAATAAGTTCAGAGTCGTTCTTGGACAACGTGTAATGACATATAGCGAACCAATCAAAATCGCGGGAAAGCGATGACAATAAACAGCCAATTCACGCGTCACAACCCTACTTTATAAAAAGGGAAATATTACGAAGAAATCACAAACAAAAAAAAAACTTGAGCAAAAAAAAAGAAACAAAAAAATTACAAAAAAAAATTACAAACAAAAAAATTACAAACAAAAAAATTGAAACAAAAAAAACTTGGACAAACAAAAAAATTTCGGCTGGTGTACTTGGCGAAATGTCTAGCTTACTTCACATAATGTACTTACACCTCATAGTTACGAATTCACTAAGTACACCAGCCGAAATTTTTTTTTGTCTTTTTCTTGTTCTTCTTTTCTTTGTAATTCTTTTGTTTGTAATTTTTTGTTATAATTTTTTTGTTTCTTATTTTTTTTTTGCTAAAGTTTATTGTTTGTAATTTTTTTTGCTTAAATTTTTTTTGTTTGTAATTTCTTTGTAATATTTATTATAATTTTGTCAACTCAAACAAAAGCGGTAGCTTTTGCAATTAATGAAAGTTAATGCAATTCTTCATTTTGTTTTTAAGTCCTTATCATTCCAAGTCATAATATGACAATTCGTTGTGATAATGCATTAGCTAGAGAAATGGCATTTTAACATAACTGGAGAATCGAACTGCTTTCTAATCGTGAATTTTTGCGATGATCTGGTTTCTTGAATGGTGTTTTTTGTTGGGAGAAATTTTTCTAAAGATATTTTATTACAAGGCTCTAATTATTTATAGGAAAGGCTTCTTTTAAGGGGGACAACTTGGGGGGGGGGTGTAAATGTACTTGTTTCAACTATTTGTACAGCATTTTTGCTGTTTTTTGTGATTATTTGACAACTTTTTGTAATCATCGCGAATTATTGGGAGCATCAGGTTTTTCGATTGGAGTTTTTAGTTATGACAGATTTTCATAGGGATATTAAATTTATATGATTATTGTTTTTATAAGGGATTTTCCGTGGCGACGCTTTTCAATCACCAAAAACTATTATCAAGCGGTTTCTTAATTAGTTTTTATGCAATTGACTAATTATAATTTTCAAGTTTTATTCATTCAATGAGTTCCGTGAAGCCGGAACTTACTTCTTCACCACCCGGAACTATTATTTGGGAAGAGAAAATGGACTCCTGTCTCAACTATTTTTGCACTCTCGCCCTGACCAATCGCGACACTTTTGATTTTCGGCGTCCGTGCGTGTCGGTGACCCACCCGTGAGAGCTGGTGACCAAACCATGAATAAACAGTATCGCGATACTGATTATTCATGGTTTATTTAACAATTTTTTCTAATCATTAATCTATTGCGTGGCTTGAATTATCATGATTCTGTAGGTTCGACTCTATTCTTCCATTTCATATAAGATTGTTTTTCATAACGTTCTATAATGAGTTGCTTATTTGAGGCCCTTATTGAGGGGAAGAATTTATAATTGAACAATTTTTTTAAATCACCGTGGTTTTTTCGAAAGGTCCAGTTTTTTTATGAGAGAGACTTTTATGGCCTTTTATTACACAAATAATTATTTTTCACAAGTTATTTTTATGAGGAGAATTGTTGACAGGAGAAGACTTTTGAAGAGGGAGTAAAGCGCCATCGCGTGGGTACGTTTTCGACTATTCTTAAGCGATGCGAAAAATCATTCACGAACTCCGAACGATGCCGATCCGAAACAGCATCTATGCTGTTTTTTCGTGGTTTATTTAACAACTTTATGTAATCTTTAAACTGAACCTTTAGTGACATTAAAGATAAGAGCATGATTCATCAAATCATACGTGTTCTTTGGATGATTCTAAACATTTTTTGTTGTATTAAATTGTTTCGTCAAGTAGGTGATACTTTTCGAGAAAAAAAATCATGGAACTTTACGTCATTCTGTTCTGCGAAAGCAGCCATTTGGCAAAAAATCGAAAGGAAAAAAGTTCATAACCATTAAGTGCAGTAGCAAAAAAAATCGATTTAAAATAAAAAAAAACTTGAAAAAATATTGACTTCAATTTAAAACGCAAAAATAATCAAGAATTTGATTTTATTTGAAAAAAATAATGCCGGATTCTGAAGGAGCACCCTCGAAGACCCTCTACAAGAGGTTTTGAAGGAATTTTTTGTTGTTCGTCAATTAAAACTGTGTACTTGAAATTGCGTGAACAAAATTGTCATTTTGCGCATTAACGGCTTAACAAATGATTGATATGAACCGGAAACAAATTACATGCTCCGATTTACAGAGCTCGTATGACAGAAGCAAGAACGCAGACCGAAAAAAAATGCTTTCGGCATTCGAGTTTCTACAGTGTTCTGAAAACATTTCTGAGTTTTAACTTATGAATTCTCAAACTTGACAACAAGTTTTTAATGCTTGTCCCTTAATAAAATACGACAGCTCGTTGAGCACAAAGGAGAATTAACATATTTAAAGGAAACCTTCAATTTTAAGAGAAAAAAAGTTTGATTTTCAGCTCAGAATTTGCTTGGCGTCACTTTAATTTCATAATTATTATCACTATGACGTCACAAAACCGGCATATTCGCGTATATATAAGTGCGATAGGTCTCCCGCTGAGTCTTTCTTTTCTTTTCATACTTGACGTCGAGCCGCTACCGCGTCTCTTGATATTATATTATATTCTAGTCCAAATTCATTTTAAGGGCTAATGTGTTGTACGATTTGGAATTTAATAAGTAATGAATTATAAATGATTCAGTATTTATTTGTCAAGTGATAATTTGTTAATATATTGTTTTACTTCCAAATTAAAGATTTAAAAAATGTGCAAAATATTCTGAATCAAATCGTTTTAATTTGTTTTGTAAATATTGCACCTTTGCCACAAAAGGTTTCGGAAATGAAAAAAATTCATTGAGATCTTACGACATGGTTTCAAATGTTAAATTTCCAACTAGATTCGAATTTTCTAGAAATGTGTAGAAATTTATCAGAATACACTAATGTTTCGTATACGATTTTGTTTCAAGACTTTGTTTCGTAATGACTTGTTTCTATAAGACTTGAAATGTTTGTCATAGTAAAAATAGCACATATTTTCCCTTGTTTGATATCAATATAAATTTTTTTCGAGGAAGATGAAAGTTTCTGAGATAGTGAGAACCAGAAGCGAAAGATGTTTATCAAAAACGTGGACAACGAAGAAAAAACGAGAAACATCTAAATCGTCTATCATTTATCAATGAAATACGTCTAAAAAACGAACACTCAAGAAATCGAAAAAGCTGAACTGCTACGAAAAAGTTGGAGTTAAAGAGAATAATGAGATTTTCAGCGATAAAGAATACAAGATCGTTGATTTAAACATCGAGTCCGGAAGGTTTTCATATGGTGGCATCAAAAAAATTTTGTGAAACACCGGTGAGTTGCGAAAACACTGGTACTGGAAAATCTTACACTGTTGGTACCATCGCCAAATATTTTTCATCGATTTCATCCTTTCGATATCCCATGAGCTTTGGGACACAATTGTCTTCACCTCTTAAGAACTTCAAGAAAAGAGTCCAGAGGCTAGCATCAAAGAAGTTGTCGATGAAAGAAAAATGACTTTTCATTGGCTCGAAGTTGCGAAAACACCGGCACTGGAAAATCTTACACCATTGGTACCATCACCAAATATTTTTCATCAATTTCATCCTTTTGACATGTACATGAGCTTTGAGACATAACTGTCATCACCTTTGAAGAACTGCAAGAAAAAAGCCCAGAGACTTGCATAAAAAAAGTTGCCGATAAAAAAAAAAGAAATATCCATTGGCCGATGAACAATTGAGGAAAATTCTTTTTATTTATGTCATGTATTCATAAACAATGTATACTCTAAAAATCAACACTGTAAACATCCATGTTTTTAATTATTTATTAGTTTTCTGCTGAATTTATACGTCACTCATAACCGCATTCTTGGCTTCTGTCAAGGTTTTAAAAATTTCTTCGACTTGGCTTGATACCGAAATCTCGATCGGAAACAAGTAATTTATTTTAATATGAATATTTTTTTAATCTCATAACCAATATACTATAATTTTTTTCAACCACGTAACCGTCATAATCCTAACCCTGATGACTTAACAGAATTCAAATTTAAAAAATATCCGTCAAATTTCAGATCCGCGATCTTTACAATCTCACTTTCCAATCTCACGACTACCACCAAATTCGTGACCGCGATCTTTATAACCTTTTCAAAGACATCTGTCACTGTAGTGTAAAAAGTTGGGTGTCACATCAATCACTTAAAAACAGTTCCATCATATATCAGCAGATGTTTCTAGTTATAGCTAGTGTCACTAGACAGGAATCGCGAGATGTCAAAAAGTGTGCGAAAATCGCCACCTTTTTTTAATGCCTCGGAATAATGAGAAATTGATATCTACAGAATGCGTTAAACTACAGAGTTCTAAAAAGTCACAACCAAAAGAAAAAAAATAATAAAAATACATGAACTCGCAACATCATTCAAAACGCTGTCGCATTAATTAAATATCGTCAAAACAACTTTCAGGAATTTAAAAAAAACGTTCGACCAGCTCTGCTTGCTCGCCAGCTCGAGTCGCTCCCGCGACTCTAGATTATTTTTCCTTCTCACGAACGACATTTTATCATCATCAATATAGATATACATTAGTAATATTTATCATATGTATATCGAGACAGAATGTTACTAGTATCAATAGGACGACAGCGATCAGAAAAAAATATGAGCATCGAAATGTGTGCGAAAAATCTGTCAAAAAAAATGATCACTTTTTTGATGCAACGAAAAAATAACAAATTAATATCTCTCAAACGCTTTAAGGTACAGAGTTCCAATAAGTCATAATCGAAAGGAAAAAAATGTAAAATCGCAATATCCTTTAAAGTTGTTCAATCAAAGAAATTCGAAAACAATTCGAATCGTGGTGCTCGGAGTAAGAGTGTCTTGTAGCGACTGCTGCCTTTTTTAAAAATGTACTGTCTCGAGTCGCTACCGTGACTCTTGACAGTTAGGTCTTCAGATTCAGATGCGAATAGGATCAAATCCGAGTGTAGGTAGGAAAATTTTTCTGCGTAATTTAATGTCATGAGTAATCCAAATAATGGAATGTAACTAAATACAATCCGAAAAAAATCAAATAATTAAATGAATATTTTTTTAATAAATTAGATTTGAATCAGGCTCCAACAGGGCTAACCGGATGGATTGATGAGGCTTGACCAAATAACCTGTTCACGGCCATATGTTCCAGGGCGTAACATTTTCTAGCATGGTGCTATCAGGTTGCTTCAAAAGCGCCCTAACAAGGCCGCATGGCAACCTGATAGTACCCTGAAGAGGTACCTAAGAAATTTTCTAGGTGGGCAGGTGCGTTACTGATCATGAACTTTTTCAAAGAAACCAAAATTCAACTAAAAGATGGTGTAAATTGGATACAAGAACAATTCGGCGTGGAATAGATTATTCCTGTGGATATGCTAAAAGGGTAAAAGACGACAGACACAATCTGCAACGGACTCACGCCGTAAAGGTCATTGGCGTTACTCTCCATCGGAGCATGAGCTTTTCACGTAATGCCACCGTTGAAAAAGTAGTCACTAACATTAATGCAGCTCCAATGAAGCAATCATAGTGCTTCTTATATTCTCCCTAGCTTTGGCACCAGCTAGTGTGCCTAAGCCTAGAATCAAATTGGGAAGATACAATAAAATAACAAATTCTACTACTGCCTTATTCTTGAACCTCAAGCCTCGAACAATTATCGTTCACCAACACCCTTTTACGGAGCATGGACATCTGTCCAAAACAGCAAACCTATTTTAATAGTATCGCCAGAAACCCATCATCAACGTGGACATGCTTATCCATCTATATACATATGTGATCGTATTTTATTTTTGGCCAGGAAAGACGTAGCCGCTTTTACGCTTACAACGAATACAGCTGGGCTTCCGCAATGAGGGGATCGAAAAGCTAAAGCAAATGAAAAAAATAAGGGGCAGTAGGGGAAGAGCCGCAGTGTTGGAGGCACAGCGCGCATGCGTCTAAAACCCTGCGATTCCCACTTTTGAGCTGAGACTAACGATGACTTACAGGAATGTTTTGTTAAGGTACTGATGAATAATTATTACTTATGACTTGTAAACTAATTTACTCCATGGTGTTTTGCACAGTTCAATTTTTTCCATGAAAAAAAATCGTACATCATTTCTTAAAATCAGTGATCTTGGAAAAGTTAATTCACCGTTGACGAACAAAGGCGCATATGGATATGATAACATAAAAATATCCATTTATTCTGAATTAGCATCTTTTTCAAAAGTCTTTAAAAATAGTAAATGCTGTGAAGATAAAAAGATAAGAAAAATTACTCTTTCTACCACAAGCATATTTTTCTATCGGTTCGGACGATTTCAGTTCGGCCAAAATGTCTTCATCACCAGATCTCCACCTCGTCTCACCCATCGACTATCCACAACTACGTCACCGGAATACCCGCATCTATATGCTTAGGGGGTGTGCTAGCGTTGAACCAGCGCGTCACTAACGGCGCATGTGAACCAACAGTGGGGCAGACGATCGTGAACTATAAGAGACTGCGAAGTAGAATTGAGCGACGGCACGGATGTCAGGGAAACAGAGAGCTGGGAGAGCGAGAGAGACAGGAAATGTAAAGGAAGGGTGCGCGAGAGCGTAGCAGGCGTACGTGAGGGGTGCCGCCTGACAGTAGCGCTTGCACCCCAATTCTCTACTTACTGTTCGGACAACGGCACAGCAGTAGGGTACTCAGACCTTCCCCTGTTTGTGGCGGGAGCACGACGAGCGCAGTCGAAAAGAGGGGAGAGACAGAGAAAAAACGAAAAATATAAACGTAGCAAGAATAAGTGCGTGACTGTGCGCGTGACAGAGAGAGGAGAGAGAGAGAGAAAGACAGATAGCGATAGAGAGAGAGAGAGAGAGAGAGAGAGAGAGAGAGAGATGGAATGGAAGGGAGAAAAAGATCGAGTGTGGAACAAACCTAAGGACCAACAGGCGTGCAGGGCCTGCAAACATACACGGACAAGGAACTCCGAGGGCATTGAGGGGAAAAAAAACTGAAAGTATATTACAGCCCCTGTCGTTTTGCTTGGGACAGAAACCGTGAAGTGTTTGTGCAATTGTGATCCGTCGTCGTTGTCGTTGTCGTCCTCGTCTCCGTTATCGACGTTGTCAGTAGCTGTGATTCATGGAAAGCAGTTCTTGTGAATTGACGTGTACTATATATTCGTGTAAATAAGAAAAAGCTAAATCACAGACATAGAATTGAGTAGACTCGGATAAACTATAATACCCTTCGAAAAATGACGAGACACTATTAATAATAAAATCGATAATACAATGAATGAGCAATAATAATAATAATAATAACAGTAATAATAACAAAAATAATAATTGTAATCATTAAAGATAAAGAACCAACAGTAGTTCTGATGAACAGTGTTATTATTAATAAAGAGAGACATCGAATAAAAACGACGAAATCAGTAGAAATCGTCGAGCCGTGGGTCACGGACGCTATCACATACAATAGAGTCCTGGCACACTGGCATGGTGAGGGACTCGAGGTCCAAGAATTGTTGAGCCGATGACGAGACTCCATATTCGAATCATTCCACCAAAGCTGGCTTTCGGGTCGCTTCAAAGGACTCTGCTTTTCCGTGGAAAGCGTAATCGTCGAAGACGTCGTCGTGGCTGCCTCGACGGTCCACCAGAACACGGTGGTCGTTCAGGTACCAAGAGTGTAGGTTTGATTTGTACTGCTGCTGCTGGCTATCGAGCTACAGTTAATAATAACAGTGCTGGTAATTGGATTTTCCATTTCCGAAAAATAAATACGAGTGCTCAAAAAATTTTGTTTCCAACGTATCTAACGAGCGTGAGCAGTGTTAAGTGTGGCGGAAAATTCCAAAAAATTGCGATTGACAAACGACGATATTTCGTGTACTCTTGTTTTCGTATTGAAACATCAGTTCATCCATGGGATATTGATATTACCACTAATCTTTGTTATCGACGGGAAAATCATCGATAACACAAAAGCTCTGCCTGCGCATCGGAACAGCTACACCAGAAGCAGCAGCAGCAGCAGTAGCAACAGCAGCAGCAGCAACAGCAGCAGCAGCAGTTCTATTCGCACTAGGGGAAAACTTTCCAAGAATTATATACATAAAAAAAGTACAATTGCTTATTGTTTTGAATATTATTAATCGAAATGCCCCGTTGTCTAATGGCTAAAAAGTGGAAGGCTTATCCCTGGCCCGACAGACAAGATGATGACGATGTCACGTCTGACTTGCATCAGGAGATTGAGTCTAGTGAACTCTTAATTAATGAACAGATTACTAATACCGTCCATGAGTCAACGAAAAGTAGAAGATTCGTTCTTGACACCGAGGACGAAGAAATTGACGTAGTTGGCGATACTTTACCGACAAGTACTATCACTTCATCAACTTCGAGCAACACAAACAGCAACAATATCGATGCAGGAAGAGGCAACAGGGCAAGTCAACAAACATGCTGGGGTCCTCACAGTCCAACCGCAGGCGCAACCGCGCCTAGTCCACCGCCTCTTAATGCTTCAGGAGCCCTCTACTACCACGGTATGACCAAGATTCGAAACCAAAATAACTTCAATCTCGTTTCCAAATTCTATTCAAGATCTCCGGGAATTGAGATCCGTTTGATTTCAACTTATGCAAAATCAAGTCTAACTAATAAATTGAACGGATAGACTAGTTAGTACCTCACGCTCGTATTAACCTTTTGAACAACTTCTATTCCAACAAATCAACCTGATAATATATTTCATCTCGTTTTGTTTTGCCCTTTTCATCCTCTCCATCCTCTCTCCTGCTGGAAAGCGTAAAAGGCTACGCGTGGAAAGTGGGGATTCAACAAAAGTGGTAGAAAAGCCACGCCCACGGTTTCTCCCTTGATCTGTGGTACTCCATATATATTACACCCTGAGAGCTTGATATATCGATACTAAGGTGGTTCTTAATAAGGTCATTTTTCTTATTTCTTATTTTTCATGCTCCCTGTAGCTTAAACGCTTCCTCATCGATAAAAAAAAACTTTACCTGATTTCAGCTCTTTATCTCAGTCAAAGTTTTCCATTTGAATAACACGTGAGCTTTTCGATTTCATCCTCATCTATCCAATACCTAGCTGCATCTAATGCTCCTTTTAAACTTTCTCCTTTCATGATATTTCATCAGAAACCCCATAGTTCTTAAGTGACGGCAATTGAATTACGAAATCAAACGAAAATAAAAAACATTTGGGAAAAAAATCTGAAAAAATTTCAATGCGTTGGAAATCTCAGAATAAAATATGTTTTCTCCTGCAAATTTTATCAAGAACTCCAAAATTCTCGAGTTACGGTAATTGAATGATCTGAGTTCCGATCAAAAACAGAAGAAAAATGATAATTTCGAAAAAAAATGTTTGAAAAAGTTCCCGTGAACTCAAATGAAACCGATGCAACTTTTTGCCACGAAGTTTTCCGCAAATCTTTATCGTTTTCGTGTCACCCGAGATTTTTGAATTGCCTTTTTTCACAAAGAACGGAATAATTTTGAAGAAAAAAATAGCAAAAATTTTGAAAAAAAAAACGAAATTGAAACTTAAGCAACGGAATAAAAACTACGAAAAATTGTAATTTTCAAAATACAGTATTAGTCTTAAAAAAGTTATTGAATAATTCAAAAAAAAGTAAATGTTGCTAAATTTCTGCCCTGCAAAGTGCTATTTATAAAAGGAGTTTATGTTGACTACCAGCGAAATAGTAAGAAAAACCGTGTCAGAACTTTTTTGGACTTTTGTTCGGAAACTTTTCACCGGTAGTATATTTATACCTTAGGATTGATATTTGAGCACTGATCGCATAATTGACATCTAATCGATGCAATGCAAGTGCAATGAAAAAATATACACTGCCGGTCAAAAGTATGGCAACGACAATCGTAATTTCGAGCCTCACTAAAAGTTCGATTGCTCTGTCAAAAAAGTAGATATTCCAATTTAGCAAACAGACTTTTGAAGAGTATATATTCAGCGTCGTTTCCGTTTTTTTAAAATATTTTTTACGATTTTTTTTGGACCCAGAACGCAGTTTTGAACATGGTCGTTTTTCGTCTTTTTTTTAGCTGTTCAAAATTGGACGCAGTATTCATGGAAATTTTGTTCCATAATTTTTTTTCATGGAAAACTTAAAAAAAGGAGCACAAGCTTTAATTTTGTTTTTTATAAAGTTCCGTGCGATTTTTTTTTTTTTGCAAAAATGTCTTTTTTATGTGAAAAAGACCATTTTCAAAACATTCGGCGTAACAAGGAAACTACAGGGTTTTGATGAAATTGTCAGGAGAATAAAAAGTTGCGTGCGGTCATACTGGATACTCTAGAATTTTTTTAGAATTTTTGTTCAAGATTTTTTTATTTTCATCGTTCCTCGATGAAACTCCGATTGAAAAAATTGATGAAAAAAATTCTGAAACAATTTGAGCGAAAAGAAAATTTTTTTCGCGTGAGTACTCTCACAGGCGTTCACGCGTTCTAATTATGAACTGGGACAGGAAAATTTTGTTTACCTACCATGACTCTAGTTCATCAGCTGGTAAGCCTCTAAATTTGGTGGATCGGTTGGGTGCTAGTAGATCTTATTCAGCAATCATCAATATGACAAAAAGCACGAGAGTAAGCTAGGCCCAAAGATTACTTTCTCCGAGACTCAATTTATTTCAGACTAGCTGTGCCTACGGGCTTCACCCGTGGCATCTAGCAGGTGCTTTTAGCTGTGTAAACAAATATGTGAATTTTTATTGAATCGATAAAAAAAAAAGTATTAAGAAGTTACATGGGCTTTTTACGATTCTTTTTCAATTTCAGATATTCTTTAGTTTTTTCTGAAAAAAAATCAAACGAGAGATTTTTATTTTTTTAATTCTTCATCATTTCGTTAAAAATGCTATAACTATTTTATTTACTAAATTGAGCATTTAGCCACCGCTCATTTGGTCCGTTTTCCAATTTCCTTTATATTGGTACATCGATTATTTCGTATATCGATAGTATATAACAACCGATGAGTTTTTGAAATTCGAGATGTTGGGAGATGTTTCCTGTGTTTCTTGTGCATACTCTAGGAAACGTCTTCCAACATCCCCTCAATTCCATATCAGCTGCCATAATTATCGTTCAATTATTCATTGATAAATATTTTCAGATCAGAAAAATAAAATCCTGAGGGAGTTTTTTTCTGATTATTTTCTTGTTTTTATTTTTCTTTTTTTTATTCGAGTTTTTTTGAATATGACATCTTTAAGTCAAGAGATCTTTCATTTTTTAAAAACAATTTTTATCAAGCTATACGATTTGATCAGTCAGTAGTTTTTTTGTTTTTTATTTTCGATACCGAATTGAGCATGCAGCCACCGCTCATTTCGCTCGTTTTTCAATTTCCTTCAAATTGGTAAATCATTTATTTGATTATCGTTAGTATTTAACTATCGATGAGTTTTGAAAATTGGAAATTGAACGAAATCACTAAACTTTTTTTTTTGCATATCTGTGAAAATTGCGATAATGGAATTTTGTAAAACCACAAACTCAGTTTGGATCATGATCTTCAATCTCGTGAAAGATTCATCGTAATCGGTTCAGTGGTTTTCGATTGAAAAGCGGCCAAACATTTATTAGCGAACAGATTTATATATTTAGAGATTACATAGAATCTAAAAAAACACCCTGATTTTTTAAAGACTTTTATAAATGTCCCTTAGTGGAAAAAAGGAAAAACGCCCTATTTTAAAAATCTGAAAAAAATCCCAAAAATTCGTGATTATATTTAAAACGTTTTAAGCTATCATCCGTAGATCCGTAGTGGAAGTATGATTTTTTCTGTGCTTTACGAGCTATCAACGTTAAAAATAAATTCTGAAAACTTCGTGAACCACTTACTTTGGGCTGGTTGAATATTTTCATATACTCTAACCGAATTTTCTTGACAATTTTTGAGTATTTTATCAGCCCAAAGTGAGCGGTTTTGGAATTTTTAGAACGTTAATAGCTCGCAAAACATAGACAAAAATCATACTACCACTACGGATGATAGCTTAAAATGTCCTACATATAATCACGAATTTTTTAGATGTTTTTCAGTTTTAAAAAATGGGCGTTTTTTCATTTTTTTTTTTTTAGACTTCTTGATGTAATCATGTAATAAAAAATTAATAAAATTTCGCAGGAGTCAAGGAAAAAGTCCGTCGGCTTGGCGTGGAATGCCTCATACATAGCTCTCTATTTCTGACCACTCACTTTTACCAATTTTTTGAATATTGAATTTCCTAATTTCCTTATTCCTGTGAAACTTCATAAGAGTATAGCCACCTGCCACTCTTTTCCAATTCTGCATGTGCACTTTAATAATTGCACGATCAAAACAGCTATATTTTCACGAAGTTCCAATTGATTAGCATCACCAGAAACTAGGAAAACTGCCTCCCGCTCAGTGGTTGATGCACGATCCGATGCAAGGTCCAGGAAAGATAGACTCTCTCAGAGCGAACAAATCTTGGCGTTCCTTTTTCCAAACGGAATACGTTAGAGAGTGGTCCCCAAGGATAATTCCAAGTGTTCGTTTCAGGGGGGGGGGGAGCGAACGCTGGTCACTATCTTGAAAATCGTGTTCTTGTAAATATCTCATAAACGATGCAATGCACAAAAAAATGATAAGCACCTTTTTTGTAAAAAATTTTATTTGCTATAGTTGTTATTACATTTTTTTATAGTTCATATTTCTCAAGAAATAATCAGTAAAACGATTCCAATTATTGTTTTTGTCAAATATCTTGATAACAGTTAGAGGTGCAAAATAAGTGGTAATAAAATTTGTAGAGAATGACATTCTCTGCGTAGTATTTCCACAACTTTTTTCTTAAAATAAATAGTTAAAGAGATATAATTCAATAACGGTTGCTATCATGCATGCGAAATCAGCAATGAGTGATGTTGCTTCAAACATGCAAAAAAGTACGATCTGAAAATTTAATTATGAACGGATAACAGTACCTGAAAAACCCATGACAGTGACGAATAGTGCTGACCGCGGCATTTCTTATTAATAACGAATGATACAACCATAATAAGTTGACAATAAAAATTAGTATCGAACAATAGTGATCCGTAATATTAAAATAATGTCAAAAAGGAATATGGGAGATAGGAGAACAATGAAAAGTTGAAATTTATTCATGCATTGAACAAATGTTCCTCTTCGCGTTATTTCAGCCGTATAATCAAGAGACTTAGTACAGTCTTAGGACAACTACATTGGCAGCTCTATTGACTGCTGGTCCTATATTATCTTTGGAAAAAACGATTCAAGGGGGGGGGGGGTGCACTTAATTTTTAATTAACTGAGCGTAAAAGCAGCATGATTGATGGCATACACGCTAAGAAAAAAACAGAAGCAATAAAAAAATGTTTTGAAAAAACATAAAAACTCCCGACTGAAAAACTCCTTCACTTAAAGCAAACAGTATTAAACTTTAAAAAGTCTGGAATAAAAAAATAGATGTCGGGATTTTCGTCGGGAGATGTCTTTACTTCTTACTCAATGATTCGGTTAGAGATTCGGTAGTTTCTTTATTCTCCATTTTTTATGATGTTTGTAATTTTTTTTATTCGTCATCCGATGTATTTTTGCTTTTATTTGACAACGTTTTGCTCTTTTGAACTAAACGTTTGTCACGCATTATCATGATTTAGCAGGTTGAAATGGTTTTTTTAATAACTTTTCGTAATGAATTGCTCATTTGAAGCAAGTCCCGAGAGAAGATCGAACTACTTCTTCTTATAAATGACCTTTCATTTGTTTTTTGGATAGTTTTCAAGCGATTCATTTTTTCGAGGACAATTATTCATACATCATGTTGGATCAATATTTGACGAGGACAATATTGCAGAGATCTCTACTACATGAGTAACTCATAGGGTTTCACGGAGACTACTGTCTAGGTGACATAAATGTAATTGTTTCCATTTTTCCCATAGTATTAATGCTGTTTTTTTGGAATGTGCAATACTCATTGCCGTACCGGCAACTGATGAGCGCGGTGTTACTAGGCTACGACGGATACGTTTCTGCTTAATTCAAAATTTCATGCGTTTGACACGATAAAATTTGAATTAAAAAAAATAAAGTTTAAAAAATATATTATAAAAAAATATATATATAGGGGAGACCCGGGCAAAGCGGAACACCCGGGCAAAGCGGAACACCCCCCCAAAAAAAGTGAAAATTTTTTTTTTTTGACGGAAAGTTGAAAATCTTGATGATTCTTCTTAGGACATCCATTGAAAACATAATAATCAATAGGAGGACCAATTTTTTCAAAAAATGAAAATTTTTTCAAAACTGAAAAATTTGCTCATTCAATTGCGAATAAGCGTTGTAGAAGTGATATTCGTTACAAAATTGTATATTTCTAACAGGAAAATGAAAATAATGTTTTTCTTGTTGAACAAATGAAAAATTCGATCATGCAATTTTTAAACATGCGTTAATAACATACTATTCAATAAAATGATACATTTTTTGAACATGGGAAATAAAATATGTTTATTAATTAAAAAAACAAAAGTTTAACGAAAAGTGCCCATTTCACCATGGTCTTATTTACAAAAATACCAGATATAATAAAGATCATCTCCGGCTCCGGCGCAATTGCATTCGGTATAAAATTGCATTCGATGATAAATTCAAAATTTTGACATTCAAATAAAAAAAAAAAAAATTCAACTTTCGGGGAGTTTGGAATTTTTAATTCGAATTATGGAATTTCGAATTCGAAATTTTGGACTTTTGAATTCGAAATTTTGGAATTTTGAATTCGAAATTTTGGACTTTTGAATTCGAAATTTTGGATTTTCGAATTCGAAATTTTCGACTTTCGAATTCGAAGTTTTGGACTCGAATTCAAAATTCAAACGAAAAAAAAATTTCGAATTTATCATCGAATGCAATTTTATACCGAATGCAAATCTTGGGCCGATTGCAATTGCGCCGGAGTCGTCGGAGACGATCTTCATTATATCTGCGATTTTTGTAAGACCATGGTAAAATGGGCACTTTTTCTTAAACATTTGTTTTTTTAATTAATAAACATATTTCATTTTCTATGTTCAAAAATGTATCGTTTTATTGAATAGTATGTTATTAACGCATGTTCAAAACTGCATGATCGAATTTTCCACTTTTTCAACAAGAAAAAATATCATTTTCATTTTCCTTTTAGAAAGACACAATTTTATAACGAATATTACTTCTCCAACGCTTATTCGCAGTTGAATGAGCAAATTTTTCAATTTCGAAAAAAATTTCATTTTTCGAAAAAATTTGACGTTTTATTGAATATTATGTTTTTAACGCATGTCCTAAGACGAATGATCAAGATTTTCAACTTTCCGTCAAAAAAAAAAAAAAATTTCACTTTTTTGGGGGGGTGTTCCGCTTTGCCCGGGTCTCCCCTATATATTATATAGTTAATAAAAACTATAGTGTGCTCATAACAAATAACAATACGCAACTGCTCTGTAAAATAGGTGAGTATTATATTTTGAACCATTGTTTGAAAGTAATAGCATCTCTTCTTTTTGTATATAGCGGGTGAATGAACATGAAAAGAAAAATCTTATTTTATTTCAAATGCCCAGAAACAAAATCCATCATGGAATGGTGACCAAAAACAGAAACAAGATTCATCACAGAATGGTGACCAAAAATCGACCTCGCCATAGTCAAAATAGACAACAAACAAGGTAATACAAAAACTTGAAATATATTCAATGAATATTTAATAACTAGATAGTTTAATGCTCAAATTTCACATTGGAATTTTTTTTTTTTTTTTTGACATCAACGTGGTAAATTGAAATCAGACGACCTTTGAAACATTCAGCCTCGCTGCTAAATGAGCGATCGAAGCTCTTGATTGTAACTTCTAATAATAAAGTATTGTCAGTTTTATTCCGTTGCAATTATTTGTGTTGTAATTTTTTTATGATGGTAAAATGTTCGTAATTTTTGTCAATTCTCTTGTAATATTGTTTTGTTTGTAATTTATTACAACATATTAATGTACGTCCTGCGAATTGAACTTTTTTTTTAAATGCATTTTCGTAATTTAGCAGGTTTGAGTTATTTTATTAATTTTTGAACGATACTTTATTACAGACAGTTATATTTTGAAGGAGGAGTGTTTTACGGAATTCTTTTCAATGATAACGTGACCAGTTTTCCTATAAAGTGGATCACGAGTTTTTGTTGTCTACTATTCTGCAAAGAATCACCATTGTAACTTCAATAATGGCGATGAAATGAATTGAAAAAGGAACTCGATTTTTTCATTTTCCATTGGTTTTCTCCCTTAAAAAAAAAATTTTTTTAAATAAAAAATGCAAACCTCCTGTAGAATATTCGAATTCGAAAATTATCTTCAAAATATTATTCTCAAAAAATGGAAAATGTATTTTTAGTCCATGTGTTTTTAGTAAGTAGTATAATATACAATCTTGTATTATATAGTTTAAATATTATTTTTTAGATGAGCAGGTCAGACCACCACGATGGAAGCGTGCAGAACGAAAATGCCGAAAAAACGAAGAAGATGCTCAGAAACGGCTCCAATACTTATTGAAACAATTATCGACCCCGTCGATAACTAAATCACAGAGCCAGGAAAAAAAAACAGTATCGATGAACTGTCACATTCGCGATCTTTATAACCTCAGTAGCATTTCGTAAACAACACACCATATGATACGTCAATATCATTCACAGAAATATATATATATATATATATATATATATATATATATATAGGTATATGTTGTATTATGGCACCAGAAAAAAAATATATAGATATATAAACTGCATTATGGCACCAGATTTGTCTCTATAAAAAAAACAAATAAACATCAAAAATGTGTGCGAAAACCCGACCCATTTTTTGATGCAATTAAAAAATAAAAAATTAATATCTCTTCAATGCGTTGAGCTACAGAGTTCGAAGAGGTCGCAATCGAAAGAAAAAAATAAATAAAAAATACGTCAACTTACAGTATTCTCTGAACTACTGTAATTCATTAATTATTAATGAAACAAATTTTGAAAATTTTCGGAAACAATTGGAAACTCTATCGCTCCGGTAAAGACTCTCTAGCAGCGACTCGTCATATATAAATGTACTTGTCTCAGAGTCGCTACCGCGACTCTAGATAATACGGTTTACTAAACTATGACTTTGGAAGTACAAGAACGATGACGTAGACAGAAAGAATCGAACATTCCCAAAAGAACATTTCATGCCCATGTAAATCTGTGACTAAAGTAATAGGGCTTGAGCCTCATAGCTATAAGGGTTTAGTTCGCGGTTATAAAGCTTTTATTCTTCTAGTCATTTAGTTATAAATTTTCGATAAATCTCTAAAATAATTTGGATATATGAAATATCAATTTTCATTATATTACTATAACAATTATGACGAGTAACGAAAATAGAAACCAAAAGGGATATGTACCCATCGAAGATCCATCACTGCCGTAATTGCATTATTGATGGAGTAGTAGTGATGTGACGAATAATAATCATGTGGCCTATAAAAATAAAATGGATGTTTTTTCGCGTAGCATTTAATATTAAGATAGTTACGTAGACTGAAAATAAACCTTATATATTCAGAAATAAACAATATCTTCTCCAGCGCTTAGGTGGTCCAGGTGGTAGCGTGCGAGCCTCGGGAGTATGAAGTTCTGCGATTGGACCCTGGTGGAAAATGTGTTTTTTTTTTTAGTCACAATTTTTGACTGAATGTAACATGTCTTGACGCTTTTTCGTGACATGCCGAAAATAAAAACCGTTGCTATAGAGGTCGCTATCACTTGAAAAAAAAAAACTGCATCTCACGTAAATTTGAGGTACTTTCAAGAGTTTGAATCGAATCGCAGAAGGCGTTATCCGAAAGTAGTATTCTTTTCATAAATTCCTAAAAAAATTATTAGTAAGCAAATAAATCTTAATGTTTTTCGAAATATTCGTGTCATGTAATACATGCACGTTCCAATGTACGTTACACATATGGAAATACGTACGTGGTTCCATCTTTGTGGTAGTGAAACGAGAAAATTAACTATCCATTTATTTCTATTGCTTATTCTTATAGTTTCTCAATAAAATAACTAATCTCCATTTCGAATTTTGAAAATATCTAGAGTCGCGGCAGTGACTCGAGATAAGTACATTTATAAAAGAAAGTTCGCTCCGAGACTCTTTACCGGAAACATCGCGATTCGAATGGTTTTCGAAAGTTTTCAAGATTTGTTTCTGTAATATTTATTAAATTACAGCAGTCCGGAGGATGTTGCGAGTTCACGTATTTTTTTTTTTTTCTCCTTCGATCGTGATCTATTGGAACTCTGTAGCTTAACGCATATCAAAGATATTAACATATCATTTTTTCGCACACATTTTTGATGTTTATTTGTTTTTTTTTTCGTAGTCGCTGTCTAGTGACACTAGTAATATCTGGACGATACAATGACTCTATACCAATATATTTCCGGTTGACTTCTCTGTTCAAGCTCATTTTGCAACGACAGATGTGAGTAAAAAAAAGGTTACTAGCCAAAAATCCCCTCCACGGGGAAAAAAGCCTTGACAAGTCCATTTGTTCGTGACCCCGTTTCCATTTGTTTTCACAGAAAAATCTAACCACGCTAAAAAAAAATTGGAACCTCCAATAAAATGAAAAATAGAAAAAAACCCTAGAAAAAAATAGCTCCTAAAAAAATGGAGAAAAACCCCAAAAAAAATTCAAGACAATTGAAAAAAAAAAACAATAAACGTGAAAATGGTAAAAAAAAAGTTGACGATTTTCGCTCAGCACTAAAAATTCTTGATATCCATAAAAGGACAAGTATTCCATTGATGGCTGAAAATCAATTAACGAGAAAAAGGGAAAATTCCCAAAAAGACATGGCACAAAAAAAAAGAAACCCTTAAATACAAAATGGCGAAACCACAGAAAAACTTCATACAAAAAATAAAAAACTAAAGTTTGCCATCACATGTTGAGCAGTTGAGCGGATGCGCACAGAGAACTTGTCCAGCCCGAAAATTTTTGTATTAGCTTCCGTATATTCCCTATAAATAGCAGCGGCTAATAGCCTATAAATAGCAGACGACAAGGCTGTCAATATACTTGTCCCGAGACTCTACCGAGTCTCTTGATAAAGACCGCGGTTGTCCGTTAAAAGTGACAGTTGTGAGGCTAAAGGAATAAAATAAGACCACAATGATCACGAGTGTGAAAGTTAAAGACAGATATTTTTATAAATTTCGTTTTTGGTTTCATCAGAATTTTTTTTGTATCATTAATAGTGATCGTTGTGAAATTTTAAAAAAGTTGTAAAAATCGCAGAAGTGAGAATAATGGAATCTGTGATTATTTTTGATTCATTACTTTTGGATAAAGTTATATTTGCGATTGAGATTTTTTTAAACGTTTGATGATTTAAAACAGCTGTGTCGGTGTGAATAACTGTAAAATTGAAACAGTATGTTTCCCTTTACTCCTCCCACGAAAGTCGTCGCATGTGAAATAAACCCTTCCCACAAAAAAATTCTTGTGAAACACAAAACCCTGTAATGACGCATGCCAGAATAATCTTTCTCAACAAAAAATCAAATTTTTTTAAACACTCGCCGTGAATTGCAAGAAATTGTTCGAGTGAAAATACTTTTTTACGATAATTTCCTCGAATAGGCGACTCATTACAAAACGTTATGAAGAAAAATTTTTTTTTATGGAATTGACAGAATGTGAACCCACAAAGTCATCATATGCCCTGCAAATTTTGAAAGATGTCAAACAAACCATATAAAAATAGAAAAAATGTGTAAAAAAAAGTTGCAACAAGTTCATATACTCCCTCCAAATAATAGTCCCGGGTGACGAAAAACGAGGTCCGGGATTGCCGAAACTCAGTGAATGAGTAGAACCTCGAAATTATAAATAGTCAAATATACACTGAGAAAAAAAATGGTGAAATGAACAAAAATTTTAGTTGCATACGCACTTCGAGCACGCAACAAAATATTTTGTCGTCTTAACAAAGTTTCGTTTCAGTATACAAAACTTTGTTGAGACGGTCAAATATTTTGTTACGTTATCGAAATATTTTGTCGTGCGTATGCAACTAAAATTTCTGTTGATTCCACCATTTTTTCCGGTGTATTGAAACCTATTAAGCAACCTCCCGATGATAGTTTTGAGTGATTAAATACCTGCCCACAAAAATCTTTTATAAAACACGATAACCATGCATTAAAATTCATCCCTGCAAAAATCTGTCCCCATCAAAAACCCCATTCAAAAAACCAGATTTTTCCAATAATTTGCGATGACCACAAAAAGTTGTTATATAAACCGTAATATACAGAAAAAATGCTGTAAAAAAGATGAGACAAGTACATTCATTCCCCGCAAACAGTAGTTTCGGCTGATGATCAAATATCGAGTATAAATTTCCCAAAAAGTTGTGAAATAAATAAAACTTTCAAAAGCATTTACGATCTATTACATCAAAACCAATCACCGGAAAAGCTTTCAATTAATTCTCAATTGGGTTGTTCTGCGGTACAGTTGTTTTCACAAGAAGAATCAGAATTTTAAAAAATCCCAAAACAGATAAAAGTTTCATATGGAAAAAACTTTTGTTAGTTGGAAAAAAAAATCGGACGAACTACTTGGCGAATCCGCGAGCACGAGTGATCGCTAACATTACCAACATTCAGCAACGTTTTGGTAAGTACTTCGTTCGAATTTTTTTTCCAACTAACAAGTACATTGTGTACCAAGGAGGCAAAGTGGGACTTTTAACGCCGCGCGTTTCCAATTATTTTCGACTCGGTTTCGAATATCTTTGAAAATTCTTCCTCGAATAATTAATTAATCGAACAACTTTAAAAAATATTGTGATTTTACATTTTTTTTTCTTTCGAATATGGCCAATTGGAACTCTGTAGATTAAAGCGATTGAGAGATATTAGTTTGTTATTTTTTTTGTTGCATCAAAGAATTGATCATTTTTTTTACAGATTTTCGTATACGTTATTTCGATGCTCATGTTTTTTTCCCCGATGGCTGTTTTAGTGATACAAAAAATTCTGAACGAAGTACTTGGCCAGTTCGTGGTCATGATCGATTACGCCAATTGAATGGAAAAACACTCGGCAAATACTTCGTTCAAAATTTTTTTCCAATCCAATTTTTTTACGTTTGAATTTAGTTGGTGACATAATTGTATTTTAATATATGTATTTAATATATTTCTACTGTTAGGGAAGGTGGCATTGAAGTTATTAACAACTTATAGTTGCTAGAAATATTCAAGCAAGCTAAAGAACTTGAATTTTCTAGCCACGACGGAACATTCACCTCAAGAAATTTATAAGGCAAACTGAATTGATGGAAAAAAAGTAGACTGTAAAAATAGTTGAGACAAGTACATTTACTCCACTCAAAAAATGGTTCCGGGTGATCAAAAATTAAGTCTCTAATGTAACGGGACAGCCTTATCCCCTATCACGAATTTCGGTTTCACAGAAATCCTGACAGAGGGCAACGGACTGTGCGCTCTCGCGTCAGCGGAGCATCACCCGTATTCCATCCTCCGCCTCCTTATTCCTTTCCCAAAAACTATACCATTGAAATAATGGAGCATTGAACCTGTAACAGTTTTATTTCGTCATGAAAATTTTTCTGAATATTCAACAATACAAAAAAGAAAAAAATATAAAATCAAACGTTTGCTGTTAATAATTTCGTTATTTCCGTCAACAATTTGATTCGGCACGCACATGTTCACGCACACACACACTCAGACTCATACATACGTTCCTTTGTGATTTTCGAATTTCACATAGAAGATTAAAATGGATTTATGAAAACTTGGCTCAGTAAATCTGTTCTTTTTGACTCCCACGATGGCCCTTGCTCTGGGACAGAGGTGGTGGAGACGACGTTGAATTTCTCGGATTAGTATTTTCCTTTTTTGGGAGGATGCTGGATCCTGAATGGACGCCTGGCCAGATCGATTTATTGTAATAGAGTGGATTGTTTCCCAGATCCTCCGGATTCCCGAACCACTTCGTGCGACGTCCCAGAAACAAGAGAGCGAGGTACCGACGCGATCTCGAATGGTATCATAATTTCGATGGGGGAACGAGTGTACACCAAAATTTCGATTATCAAAAGACTCGGTAGAGTCTCGGGACAAGTACCCGACAGCCCTGTCGTCTGCTGGCCCGAGCTCGCCGAGACTATACTTTCCCTGAATAAACCGGTTCGCGGTGGTGGGGGTATAATCGGCATGTCATTTTATTGAATTACGAAGCTCAGAAGCAATTGAGGCACTTTAAAATAGAACTTTTAGCTAATTAAGAAATTCTCTTTCGATTGCGCCCAAAATCAGCATGATCGGTCGAGTAATTGCTTAGGAAAAACTTTGCACGGGCTCAAGATTATGAAAAAGTTACTAACACATAAAAAATTTAACGTGTCTGTATACAACACCATCAAAGGCCTCTTGATGCCAGCTATAATCCATTTTCATGAAAGCCAGTGTCTCGTGACAGCTGCAGAGAGAGCAATGACTACTACGTTCACACGGAACTCTTATTCCGGATTAATTAATCGGGTTTATTATGCCCGATATATATGTATTAGACCTGTCCTTAAGAAGGGCAAAATCGAATTTCAATGGTCTTACCCCCCAAATTGGTTCGAAATAATTCAAAAAAAATGTCGGAATTTTTTAAATTTTTTCCCTCCATATTTACCCACCGCTAGGAAGCCTTACTTTTTCCCATAAGAAAAGC
>JBBLXU010002755.1:0-21607 GCA_037893425.1 Campoplex nolae | reverse complement strand
AATTCAAACGCCCAGGGGCACGGTTTAAAATTTTCCGATCACCTTAAAACTTTGCACACTTCATTTTTTATATACCTTAATTGAGTTTTTACGAGGGGACTTGGGAAAATCACATGTGACCCAAATAACGACCACCCTAATGTGGATGGAACACAAGTACCATCGAGACCACTACAACCGGATTTTACGCAAAATAATCTTTACATTGATGCCTACCATACATTATTTTCGGGTACAGGAATACATTTTCTGAACGAGGGTAATTCAATCAGTCGAGATAATTATCCGAACGGGTATTGTCTTTTCGCGTTCGACTTGACACCTGATCTTTCTGCGAATACCACCTCGCATTGGAATTTGGTGAAACATGGTAGTGTGAGGATCGAGGTACGATTTGCTGAAGCGCTGACATCGACTGTGAATTGTATTGTATATGCTGAATATGACAATGTCCTTGAGATCGACGCTTCGCGACAGGTAATTGCTGACTTCAGCGGATAAGCGCCGACAAAGCCAGCATCAGGTTACTCGGTGTTCGTTGATCGTCTCATAGCTACCGAATCGGATTTTGAAGAGAAAACAACTCAGTTCATCACACACTGTTGATCAGTACGGACGTTAAAAAATGGAAATAATTATCGACATCCAGGGAATGCGTGATAGAGAGCATCGATTCCTTCCAAAAGAAGTAGCGGTCGTTGCTCTAAATCAACCATTTACAATGCATTGGATTGTTTCTCCACCGTATGCATTCAATGATCTTCCCGGAGTAATACGTCACGAAAATCAAATTTTGACACTCCATCATCACGGATTGGAGTGGTATGAGGGTGATGTTTCCTGTAAACAGCTCTACGCCAATTTGCGAGAAATAGCGCGTCATGCAAAAACTATTTGGACTCGTGGTCATGAAAAAGCTGATTTATTGAGCCATGTGATTACTCGAGAAATTAACGATCTTGAAAAACCAGAATGGGGATGCCCGAGTTTTAAAAAATTATCTACATCTCGTAGTAGATGTCTACGTCATAGTTTGGGGGTTGTGAAACCCACGAATCGCTGTGCTTTGACGCAGGCTCTTATGTTGAAAAAATTTCTTCTGCGAAATAATTCTGCGAATAACACAGTCGAGCTACACATCGGAGAGGATCAAAAAAATGAAGAGATATGTGAAAAGAGTGATGATTCGTTTATTGGCTGCTTCCCCTGTATAAATATTCCTCAAAACGAGGCACTCATTTGAAGAAATATAAATTTATCATTAGCATCATAACTATTCAACTGTAACCAAGCAGATACTACGGGATTACATATAAAGTGAAAAAATAAATCTTTGTGCCACTTCTTGATCTGGTGACGGAGCATGAACACACAGCAGATTCGAGACGCTCTACGTTATTTACCGATTGCTACCGCTGGCGTATTTCCGGCTGACGAAATTCCTAGCACGTGGACAAAACCAGCGGGAATAATCGTCAACACAGATGAACACACAAGGCCTGGTGAGCACTGGGTCGCAATGTACGTCGATCGAGATGGACGAGGATGGTACTTCGACAGCTATGGATTACCACCAATCATACCACAACACCTCGCACGACTCCGGAGAAATTGCAAATTCTTCCGTTTCAACGTTAAACAACTCCAAAGTGATTCTTCAGACGTGTGTGGCCAATTTTGTGTTATTTTTTTGCACCTTATGTCTTGTGGTTTTGGTATGGCTAAATTCAATAATCTCTTCTCTGATAATCCCCGAAAAAATGATGAAATAGTGCGTGAATATTATAAGGCATTTGCTTCCCGACGGATCAATAATAATGATCGTAAAAGTCATACCATGAACGGTGGCGGTAGTTTCACCGAACGCCGATTTGCATGTACGCAGAGGTGTTGTATGCGTCGATGAGCGGACAGAGTGTGTCAATCTTATTAATAATATTATAATCATAATAAATATGTTAATATGTGGGTTTTTTCATAATTTTGTCAAACGATTATAATTTTTGGATAACAGAGAAAAATAAAAGCTGGTGAAAAATGAACGCATTCAAGTTATTTACTTACTCCTACCCTGAAAAAAAAAATAAAAAAAATGAAAAAAAAAAAAAAGTAGATACATGGTACAGGTATGGTACCCTTCACACATTCACACCTCCCTTCACCCCTCACTTAACCTCCAAGCTGTTTACCTGTGGAGGGGGAAAAATAGCTTGGTATGGGTAGGTGGTTGGTGGGGGGAGGAGTGGGGATGAGAGTGGGGGGCGCCATACCTGTACCTATTCTACTTCCCACGCCCGTGATAATTTCGATAGGCTATATATAGCTGACTGAGATTGGTCCCTGAGGCTTAAATTCGTAGTAATACTAGCGATTATGAGTTGGTGGGGGTGTTTTATACAATCGAACTTCCCAGTCGGGTTTCGACTAAAAAAATCAGCCACGATATTCTCTGCCCCCGTACAATGAGACACGGTGAAGCTATATTGTTGTAAATAAATACTCCAACGAATGAGTCGAGGAGTCTGGAATAAAGTCGTATTTAGAAAAGTAAGAGCTTCATGATCGGTAATAATATGAAAATGATTGTTCACGAGGTACACCCGGCATTTACTGATCGAATATACGATGGCGAGGAGTTCCTTCTCGGTCGTATTGTAGTTCAGTTCAGCTGCGCTCAGGCAGCGACTTACAAGTGAAATGATATGGTGATAGCCCTCCTCATCTGTCTGGTATAAAATACCACTGATTCCGGTGTCCAATGTATCAGTTTGAAGCTTGAAAGGGAGCCCAGAGATAATGTGACAAAGCATTACACAACTTGCGAAAGTATCCTTTAACGCCTGGAACGCTTGAGTATGTTCAACGTTCCATTCCCAGGTACTTTTACTTTTCAATAGGCTGCGAAAGGGGTTGATCAAATGGGAGTGACGTACACTGAATTGTCGGTAATATGTGCAGACGCCTATAAATGATTGTAATTCCTTGCGATTCGTAGGCTCTGCGAAATTTCTAATTATTTCAAGTTTATCGGGCGCAGGTCTGATTCCATCTGTGGAAAGTATGAATCCAAGAAAGGACACTTCTTTTCTGAAAAACACTGATTTATCGAGCCGCAGCGTGAAATTATTCTGCTGCAGGCAGTCGAACAGCGCGTCGAGATGTGTGAGATGCTCATCTACTGTTTGAGAATACACGAGCAGATCGTCAATATAACAGGTTACAAACGAATCAAAAGTGTTACCTAGGGCTAGATTTAACGCACGGATAAACCCACTTCCCGCAGTCTTTAGGCCGAATGGTATACGACAGAATTGATAGAGCTGTGACCCGTACAAAAAAGCGGTATACGGTCGAGATTCTATTGCAAGAGGAATTTGCCAGTATCCGTATGCCAAGTCTGTGGTAGAGAGAATTTTAGTCCCATGGTACTTTTGTAATAATTCGTTAATTAAGGGCGGCGATTCATTGTCGGATTCAATAATATTGTTAATAAAACGTGCGTCCAAACAGATGCGAATACGCCCATCTTTTTTACGCACTATTCTCAGTGGATTACAATATTGACTGACAGACCGTTCAATAATACCAGCAGCTAACATCTCGTTTAACTCCTGACTCACCGAGTCTCGTAATGCTAAAGGTACCGGGTAAGATTTTCTAACGATAGCCTTCGAATCTGTTAAACGAATTTTATGTTCGTAATTACCGGCTCCGCTCATTTTGTACGAGAACAATAAACGGTATTTCTCTAAAAGTTGTTGAAAAGCGGCTTTTTGTTCGGTTGTATATCCCGAGAGAGAGTCAGTAATGCGTTTGACATCAGACAAGTATGCTGTTTCCTCTTCGGCCTTATATAAGTTATGACATTGAAAGGCTTTTAAATTCACGGAATTAATCTCGTTATCTAGTTCCGATTCTAAATCGACACTATCATCATTCCAATCGCATTCACGCACACTGTTGATGTCTGATGCGCCCTTATGCAACGATTCATTTTTTGAGTCGAGGAAACATGAGAATTCTATTGTGTCCTCGTTTTTCGTGTCAGTTGATTTGCTCTTTGCAATAATGGCCAATTCTTTGTCTAAATACCGATCACTCTTATCCGCGGTCGTTCCCCGACGATTATGTGCCGCGACCCGATCAGTTTGTGAAATATCATTCGACCCGAACAATCCCCCATTCTTTGATTCATTTGTTTCTATTATTGGGTTTGCGATATCGACTATTTCTCGAATTATACAGCAATCGCTGCAGATCGATGAATCGTTTTCCTCCTTCATCTCACTCCGCGATCGACTATCGTTTTCGTCTTTCACGAGACTATCATCGCCGCCACCTGATATGTCAATATTTGTTTTTTCATGTTCCTCAGTTACTTCCGTGGCGTCATCATCTATGTGAGGTGATAAACATACTACCGACTCTGAGGATATCGACTGCATTATTATCTTTTCTATTTTACCCGTCGTACCTAAATCGTTTAAATGATCCCCCTTTCCGACATCTTCAGAATTATTCTCATGGGATGAGGCCCTAGTTATTTGAATATACGTTATATCTTGGTCTATTGACACGCTTATTTTTTCGGGCGTACTCTTACCGAACGATAATAATTTGGTGGGGATGTTTACGTGATTGATGGTTATTGATTGACAACTGAAATCTATAACCGTACCCGTTCGGCGCATCCAATCACTACCCAGAATCATCGCACTTGATAAATGAGGAACGACGAGGAATACTGTATCGATTTTCTGTTCACCTACCATAATTTCAAGACGAATTTGTTTTTTAACCGGTGTGGATTTCTTTCCGATAGCGCCCAGCACCACAACTTTTGAAACCGGTAGTTCTATCAGTGCGTTAAAACTCCTGAGATAATTGTAAAATTTCTCCGATACACAAATTATTTGACTTCCCGTATCTAGTAACGTATACGTAGGAAAGTTGAATTGAAATGTGATTATGTGAGGGCAATTCGATGCGCCAACCGGATATGATTTGTCGCATTCGTTTGATTCTTGTTTAATAGTCGACGTGAGGTCCTCAAATAAATCGAAAGGATTACGGTGTACGTGGGAACCTCTCATCATGACACCGCACCTTAGTTTAAATCTTGATCATCGTTGGATTCGTTTATGAATTGTGCGGGTGGACTTGGAAAGCTCTCGTCTGATATTTCGTTTGTGTGGAATGTAGGCGGGGGTACCGATACATCCGGAATCGGGTACCACGGTTGTGCATTTACGTCTATCCCTCGAGCGCGATATGAGGATGATGTTTGGGGGCTCTGATTATTGTTTGATGAATTATTATTATTACGCCCATACCCACTACTATTACTTATGTGTTGTGCGTTGTTTGTGTTTGTCATATTATTTGGATTGTTATTATTTGGCGTGCTACGCCTAGAATCACGAACACGCATTTCATCGTATGAGGAATCGAGATGAGCTAATGCTCGTGCTACAATATTTATATCGCCATAATCAATGGTAACTAGCGCGTCGCGAGCTCGCATGGGCAGTTGTTGTACGACAGTATAATTGATCTCATATTGGTCAATCTTCGGTGTAAAATACTGAGCGGCGCTAGCCTGTTGATGGAAATAAGTTTGCATTGGACCGTCCGCGGGAGCATATCTACGCGCTGACCATTGTGCTTTCAATCGCACCTGAGTGGGAATCGAATAAAATTCCTTTAAAAATGACGTACGAAATTCGTTGAAGTTACGATATGAGCCATGTTGTGCCCTGTACCAATCGCGAGCCCTACCATCTAAAAACGTCTCCAAAACTAATAATTTGCACTCGTCTGGTACCTTTTTTATGAGAAAATATTTTTCCACACTCTCCATAAACTCATTGGGATTAACGCGAAGATCATTGCCATATCTTGGAGGCTTAATATTTAAATTCATGGACTGTATGCCCCGCACCAGCCCGTTTAGCATACCTGTTCTTGTATCCTGTGGCTCTTCGCTCGACAACGATGCGCTTCGTAACAGCTCATTCTCTTCACGCAAACTCTTTACTTGTTCGTTTAGTCGAATCATATCGTTCCGCATTTCGTCCAATTCTCTGACCAGTTTTACTCTCACGCTCTCCCATTCCATACGCTGACGATTAATCCTCTCTCTATCCAATCTTAATTGTTCAAACTCATGGTCGTTATGTCCGGCTGACCCTGGTAAGATGTTATCATTTGGATTATTAAGCGGCATACTCAATAACAACGGATTAACGTTCTCGTTTGGAGCCCCGTTAATCTGTTGTTGCGTTCTTGACCGTGTTTTCATTAGATCGTTTCAATCTCGCATTCGAGCGTTTTTACATAAATATTATGTTGTATAGATTCATGCGAATCTGTTTTGAATAGAATTTAGATATCAAATTATTTTTAACGACATTCACATATAAGCGGACAGACTCTTTTTCTGCCCCACGTTGGGCGCCAATTGTAACAATTTTATTGATTTTATTGTTGTTCCTTCGTCTTCTTATGTGTCTTCGTTAGTGTGACACGTATGTACATTAGGGTGTGTGGAAAAAAGACGATATTTTTTTTTTCGCTTGCATCCACCGAAAAAAGTTGAGTTATGGTAAAAAAAGAAGCATGCCAAAAGGAGAGCTCAAAATTAAATTATTTCGCCAAGCGCATTGCATTTGAAGATTTTCCATAAGAATAACACAGGAAAATAATGTGGTCTCTGAACATTGTGTTATAACTCTTCAGGAAAAAATCGCACGGAAATGTCAATAACATATTTTTGTAGAGAATCGAATTCTCTACAAAAAAAGTCCTTACAAACAATACGCTCAGAATAACCGTTCAATTGTTATAGCTGTTCAAAGTTGGATGGGTGAAAAAAATTATTCATCAGACTACCACATTTGAATTTTTGCTTGATGGGAAAAAATGTATAGGGTTTTTTTGTAGAGAATTGTTCACTCTACCGAAATAAGTCCATGACATCATTGAGAAAAAAAATCGTCTCATTATTACGAAAATTTCATTTTTGAATCTCAATAAAATCGATTTGTCTCACTCATAGACCTATATGTCATAAATAAATGTTAGCAAAACCTCCATGTCACTTTGAAAAAACACCTCTTTTTGAAAAAAATATGGTTCATTGTAACTTATTTATTGTAAACAGGTACGACCATGAATAATTAAAGAACATTGTTAATTTTCGTTTTCACACTGAAACTATTATTATGTAAGGTCACCATCATCGAGTGTTTTACGTGCTGTAGCTGTATCTAAGACAATAAACTTGCACTCATTTTTTTCGAAAAAATTATCAATGGATTTATCGAGCAAAATTTTTTAATCATCTTTATTAATTAAGTGACTTCACGTACCCAAATGATTTTACCCAATCTTTATTAAATATTCAAAAAGATGATTAAAAAATTATAACCGATGATTAAAACATTATAACCGTATCGCTCCACAACATCATAATTTCCAATGTTTTCCTTATGAATAAATGAATTAACAACAACAAAAAAAAGAATCGTATCTGACTTATCGCATCACCGCCGTTCGCTCGCACGATGTTCTCTGCAACGATGATCGCTCGATCACTGGTCGACCACGTGAGTTCAATAAAAAAATCCTCGAGGAAATTCACGAAATCCTTATGATGATGAGGACCGATGATGATTCAAATTTGGAGCTTCGATAATGAGTTCCAAATTCGACGAAGAAAGTTGAATGAGGATGTTGATCAGATTCTTTCGTAGTGCGTTCGAATTCCACGAATGGGTCGATCGATGATACTTCCTTCAATGTTCGGAAGATCGTTCAGTGATTATATACGATGTGGATTGACTTTAATGCAGAGGCATATGCTTGCAGATATAAAACGCAACGTTCCCATCGACGACGATTCGATGGTGCCATAAGAATAGCATATTTATACGATGTGATTTTTACTTGGTTTTCTTTTCCTTTTGTTTTTTTTTTGTTTTTTTTTCTTTATACTTCGCAAGATTACAGGAGTATTAATACATATATATATATATAGAGACGTGATATTCATTCGAATTTTCATTTATAACTGACGATCCAGCCGCGAACCGAAAATCGTCACGGGCGAACGATCCGAGAGCACAAGAAGGGGTATTATGAATCCCTTCCATAGTCCATCCGACGTCACACCTCCATACAGACACGACACCACAGCCTTACCTCACACACACACACACTCGCCCATTGAGCATTCCGTTACAAGCTGCAGAGAGAGCAATGACTACTACGTTCACACGGAATTCTTATTCCGGATTAATCAACCGGGTTTATTATGCCCGATATATATGTATATACACCCCATTATAACCAAATCGGAATAAGAGTGCCGTGTAAGCGTAGTGTATGACGTCTACACAGTGAAACGGTTATTAACGGAGTTTTGACATAATCAAGTGCAGGACGTCCGAAAAATTTCGATTAATGGATTTAATAAAAATATTCAACGGAGATTCTGAGTGAAGTTCTGTAATGATAAAGTGCGAGATTAGCGAGTAAATTGGATAAATTGTGAAAAAAAATGATCTCAGAATAAACTTTTGAGTAGACTGGTAAGCATTTTTTTTCGTGATCCTGTGTATTCAAATCTCGCAGTGAACATATTCATCGACAAAATATAAAAATGCAAAATAAAATCAACAGTTATGGGTTATATTCACAAGCTAAAAGTGCGGATTGTAATTATATACAGTCTCCATAGGAGTTTATATTACCCAAAATATTTAAAAATTTTAGAAAAAAGAAGTGATATAATCGCAAAAATCCCCTCACGGGGAAAAAAACGTGGACAAGTACATTGGTGGTCCCTTGTTTCCCTATGATATTAAAAAGAATATACGACATATATATGCTATATATATGTCGTATATATATGTCATATATATATGTTATATATATGTTATATATATATATGGTATATATATGTCATATATGTATGTTATATTAGGGTGCTTTTTTTTTCGCGACTATTTTTTTCCTTCACTCCCGCCTCGAAATTTTGTTGGACATACCCAAAAAAAAATTCCTCTAAATTATGAGCCCTTAATATTAATATTAACCACTCGCCCTCAGTATGTGAAGATTTTCCATTTAAAATACACGTAAACTTGAGTGTTTTTTTTTTTAATTACTACAACTCAGCGGCATTTCATGCTATTTTAACTTTTAAAACAGCAAATTACTCGGAATTGAACGATGTACAAAAATGCTTATGGCAATGTAACTGCAACTTACACCGGAGAGACAGTACAGGTCACTAAAGCCAATTTTTTCATGAATTTCTTGTTTTTTCGTTGTTATTTTATAAACGGCTGAAGCTACAGGAAAAATGTAAACGACAAAGTTATAGTAAATTCAATTTCCTTCAAAAAATCTCCCATAAATGAAATCGCTATTATTGATATTTCTCGAGATAATAAGCTTTGATTTTTTTATAGCTCGCGATTTTCATAAATTTGCGACTCAAATCTTGAAAAATATCCATTTTTTATTTCTTTTTCTTACATTTTTAGTAGATTGTATAGAAAAATAAGTTTCCAGTTTCCAGTGACGGAAACGATAACTAATATGAAATATCTAAGCTGCAATTTAAGAAGGTCGTGAAGAAGAAATGGTTTTTTTTTTATTTTATCAAGGAAAAAGTATTGTTTTTCTACGAGTAGTTTTATTTAGAAAAAAATGGCAGTTTCAGCTTCTATAAACGAGTGAGTAGTTTTTTTTATATAAATAACCAACAATTAATTTAATGAAAACGTCAACTAATTAAAAGTATGTAAATTATCATTAAGTAAATATATTATCCATAAGCATAATTGAAATATTTCATGAACATTTTTTCTCATTATATTTTGATTTTATACACGTTGGACATTGTGAACGACGATTTCGTACGGCTTGAAAAATTTTTTGTCTCTCATCTTCATTACGAGTCAAACCTTCGGTGAAAATCTCAGTTAGAGCTACTCCTCGTTCAGCAGTATCATTCACTACTTTTAACTTTTTAAATGCGTTAAGACATTGTTGGTAATAAAGATTTGATTCCCATGTATTTGGATCAGTATTCAAGAATAATAAGGGAGATTCCGAGTCATGTGATTGTCCGTTACCATGAGTATACGAGTGCGCATGTACTCACTGGCAATATCTCTATATCTTACTCTTTGGTTTTTCCTTCCACTAGCGCGTTAAAAAGTTACGCAAACGTGAAACGCAAGAACCTCGTCAGAGAAGTTATTTCACTTCAAAAAAGTCCCAATCGGGACTTACTTAGGGTCTGTGTAGTGCACTTAAGCCCGATTCCGTTTTGGGACTCTATTTGAACTAGCTGATCCGTCGAAGAGTTCATATCAGAAATTTAGAGTCGTTGGGTACGTTCGACTTGGGCGCTCACAGTATTGAAAGCGTTTGTACGCGTTCGATTTGAGCGAACGTGGCAGTAAACGCACCTATCTCACCGCTCGTGAGCGTTGGCAGTGCCAAGTTGAATGGCAAGTAAAAACTTTCAATGCTTATAACGTTGTGACGCTTCACAGGCATTGCTTGTTGCGTTGTGCTGCTTATTTCGGTGTGTATACATTCAATTTATAGTGCGAAGTATTTTAGTTGCTGTTTTCTTATTATAAAATATTTTATGAAAAATGTGAATTTAATGATTCTCAGTGAACATTGAATGTGAAAATTAAAATACTCGAAGTGTTCTAATTGGAAAATGATTGATGATTGTGGGAATAACCCACCAAGTTCTAAGTCATCGGATTCATGTTTCTTAAGGGAGGAAGTATAGTAAGAATTTTCAAAAAACCAATTTTTTTTTCATTCTCTAAAAGTATAATATCATTCGATTATTTTCCGACCAATTGAATGTAAATCGGACCACTATTCGCCGAAATACATATATTCAAGTCGAGTAAGCTAACCAGCGATCCCTGGAAAACACTCGAGAGGCGAGGGTAGCTCGGAGGCAGCTGAAAATGGCTTTAGATGCACTAATAAACGCAGGAAGGCGAACTATATGGCCCAGGAATAGAAGACTATGTAAGTTACAAAAAAATTTCCATCTGCATCCAAATCGTACTCAAAACTTTAAACTCGTTTTTCTCGAAACCATGTTTTCGAAGTCGGTGATCACTTTAACTCGAGAACGGTTTTACTGATCGGGTTGAAACTTATATGACTTCTTCTATACATAGTTGTCCTTCGAATGAAAAAGGGATTTTTTTGGACAATTATTTTTTCTTTTATAGTCAAAAATGTAAGTGAAATTTTGGTCAAGACAACACTTTTGACTTTCAACGTCTGCCATTTTGTAAAAAATGGGAATTTTTTAAAACCCTTCGTTCAACCGGAGCATTATATCATTAACTAAAGATCGCCTCCTGATTTTTTGGCTTCAGATAATCCGTTGCAGCGCAAGACTGATCACCGGGAAACCTGTTTTTTTTGTAGCGTCCTCGGCCATTGATGATTAGCGGCTTATATGGAAATAAATTTCTTTAAAAAAAAACGCAATGTTTACATTGAATATATACCATCTGAACGGAAGAACTTTTGTTGTAAATTATTTTATCGTTTGGCCAAAAAAATCGAAAAAAGGCTTTTTTTAACGTTCTAACTATACCTTCCCCTGAAATACAAATATTTTGAAAATCTACTGCAATTTTCCGCTTTTTCCATCATTGCCCCCGGCTATCATTCTTTCTCTTTCCACACGTATTACGCACTCAGTGAGAGAAGTTTCGATTCCTACCCGCGTGCATACCACGCACTATACGATTTTTCCTTTCGCTCGATTCGAACCGGATGTGATGGTACCCTTAACAAATTGGTCGACCTAAAAAATACCGTAATTACGGTCACGGTAGCAATGTTCGAAAAAGCGACCATAAAAAACCGTAATTTGAGTCCAATTATAGATGTCGACTTAAGTCGCGAGCTTCAGTCGCGAGACCGAAAAATGAGTCCTTTTGGAGACGACTTTAGTCGACGTTTTGTCGACAATCTTGGTCCGTTATTGCGATCGACTCGACTAAATTTTGGTCGCCGTTTTGTCGACTTGGTCATGTAGTTTGATATTGAAGAAATGAGGATCGGGATTGTGTGACGAGAATATTTTTATTAATGGTGAACAAAGAATTATTATAATAATATCATTGAATGAAAGAAAAACTCTTTTGCCCCTTAGCATGCGATTTGACTTCGCGACGTCTTGTTTTCAAATGCCCTTTATTATTTTGCTATGCTACGCCGATTGCTGACCGAGTAATCGAGCGCTCGCAATTGTTTTTTTTTTTTATTGATTTTCACATATGATTTGTTTTTATCGATTTCACGTTATTCTATATTTATTGATGCGGTATATATGTAACGAATTTCGCCTTCTACATTCGGCCATCCTGACCGAATATTCGTCAATTTAGATATCTTCATCATCAGAGAAATTATCATCATCGGCTATCCATGCCTGGTTTCATGGAATCTGCAGATGATGAAGTTTGAAGAGGCCCTTCTCGTTCGCCAATTTTACGAATAACGTAATGTAACGTTACGCACTTATCGACCGAGTGTACGTCGCTACGCGTCGGTTCGTGCTTCTTAAATTAAAAGGAGCAGGTATGAAAGAACGTAAAAAAAACGCGGTTTTTATGTGAAAAAAAATATGACAAATGAAATTTATTCAAATTAACGATGCGTTTTACAAATTAAAATCTCGCGGATAAAATTTTAAAGAGCTATCGATCGCGTCACCGAATTTATGAGACTTGTTTCTATTTTTCTTTCAATTTTTAATTTCTATTCTTCTTTTTGTTTTGTTTGCGATGTATTCAAATTTCTAATGAACACGAAAATTCGAAAGAAATAAGAATCGTTGCAGTTTACTGTACGAAAATCCACGAGGATTTTCTAGATTTATAAAATAAACAATTTTTCTTTTATTTTCCGCTTTATTTCTGTTTTATTAATTGTCTCGCGCTTTATTATTTATTAACCTGCACGCTTTATGTCTATCTCGCTTTTTGAGTGTCTCCTGCGTTTTTATAATAAAGAAATTTAATTGTGAATTGGCTTTTATGTTCTTATTTGTCCTGGAACAACCCGCTTACTTTTATTTCTCTTTTATTCGCTTTTTAAACGCTTAACCACAATCCAAAAGTGATTTGACTCGATATAATAATAATAATTTAAATAATTTTTTGTATAAACCAAAGTTCTTACCGCTGCCTTTTGGATTGTCGTTCCGAATAATAATAATAATCGTTTTATTTCAAAAATTTCTATTGTATTATAAATCCAAGGGTACTTACTCAATTTACTTTCTTTAATTAATTTATAATATTTTCCACTTTTTTGACTAACAATTTCAGTGTATTGACGAATAATTTCACTCTCCTCTTGGATTTATAATAAAATCTCCAGTTCCGCTCAGACTGCCTCGGCTATAAATTTTTATCAATTTGAATTTAAATTTAATTTGCAAAATAAATAAATAATTTCTAACCTGTTTCCAACAAAAATAAAAATATAAAAGAAATAATAAAAAGGTGAGTATTACTCAGGCTACGGGCTCTAAACGTCGCCGAATAGCGCCAATATCCCTCGCAATACAAGAAAGGATGCAGACCCCAGACCACGGGAGTAAAACGTCGCCGAATCACCCCAATGTCCTGAGCATCTACGAGGTAAAGAAATAATTGACCATGAACCACGGGATGAGAACGTCGCCGAACCCCTCCAATGTCTCATGCATCAATTAATCGGAAAGTAAAAAAAAAATAATAGGAGTGACCCTGGACTACGGGATGAGAACGTCGCCGAACCCCTCCAATATCCCAGGCATCAAGGAAAAAGAGGAACAAAGGATTTATGTTTTGTTGGAACTAGGTAGAGTGTTCTACTGGAGAGAGCTCTGTTAGGAGGTCCGAGCCAGTCTAAGTGATCAAAGGAACTGATACCGAGAGCGGTCGCGCAGCGACTTTTATACCCCACTTTTCCCTCGCTTTCGATGCGCCGCTTAATTTTAATCTCGAACCGCTTGCTGCGCACGTTCTATTTTTCCATTCGCTCAGCACGCTCCCCACTACTCATTCACGCTCTCACATTTGCTCGCCGCTACCCCCACTCTCGCATCCACGGATGCGCGAAAATCCGCTTTTCATGTATTTCAGCTTTATTTGTTTCGAATTTTCCATTATTTGTTGCTTATTATTATCATTTAATAATTTATCGAATTATTTTTCGTATGTAGAAACAATTAATTAATTTTAAAAACAATAGAAATATTTCGATTTTTCTCTCGAATTCGGCTAGTGCGCATGCGCTGTATTACGCATTTTCGTTTATTTAAAATTATGAGAATTTTCGGAAAAATTATAAATCGCGCTTATTTCGTTTCGATTCTTTGATTTTTTTCCGATTTTTTAAGTCTTATTAAGTTAACGAACGATAATTTAATGAAAAGAAACAAAGAAAACAAAAAGAATATTTTATTGAATTTTTTCGACGCTTGGCGGCGTCGGTAATGCTCGCGTCGGTAGTCTCGGCTTTTCGTTGCCGATGCCCAAGATGGCCGCCGCCCGGACGAAAGCGCGCGTCGTTGTTGTTGTCGGGCGAAAAATGTCGGCGATCGCGCCTTCGCGTCGTTCTTGTTCGCGTTCGGGATCGGGATAGTAGTGTCGGGAGTGCAGTACGTTTCAGTAACGGTCATGACGTAGGACTTTTATGATCTCGTATGGACCAAGATACTTATGCGCAAATTTTAACCCAGGGCCATGTTGAGTTCGTCTGATTACGACAAGATCACCTTCTCGTTCTCGATAGGGAAAGGCTGCTTTTCGTTTTGAGTCGTAGTTTTTCTTGTTTTCGCGTTGTACACGCTCAATGTTTTTTTTTTCGCTTGATCTAGTAATTCTTCTCGTTCATTTTCAAAGGATGTAATCAATTCACATTCCAGCAGTTCCCGAATATCAGAATTCTCTTGTATGCGTAGGTGGATATCAAACAACAGGCGAAACGGTGTCATTCCTATGCTTCTTTGGGTCACCATGTTGAGACACTGTTGTGCCACATCTACGTACTTATACCACTCATGAGGTTTTGGCGCCGTTAATATTATCAATAGATGTATCAAGGTTCGGTTCAATCGCTTAACTTGCCCATTGCCTCTCGGGATTCCGGTTGTTATGAGCGAGTGCTCAATACCTTCGGTTCGACAATATTCTTCAAATTATTCCTTTGACGTACAAGCAGAGCCTCGATCGCAAATCACTCTTCTTGGATTGCCGAAAACGATCGATTGTTTTCGCAAACGTTCAATAACTTCGGCTGCAGTGGTTGATTTCGTCGTATATAACCACACAAATTTGGAAAATGCGTCTATCACAGCGAATATATGGATATATATAACTCTTCTTTGTTGATGGTAATGGGCCCAGATGATCAATGTGGAATGTATCCAACGGTACGCTTCCCTTTTCGATTGACTTGAGAAAACATTCTTGTTTTCCTTGCCGTGGTTCTGCTAAAATACACGAAATACAATTTCGCACAATCTTTTCGACTTTCGGTCGCAAACCTGGTATCCAATAATCGTTTTTTACTTATATTTCCGTTTTACCGACTGCAAAGTGGCCTCGTTCGTGAGCTCTTCGGATTATTTGTAATTGCATTGTTTTTGGTACAACTAGTCGAATATCGTTGTCTACATTTTAATATAGGAGTCCACCTTGTACGATATAGCCGTCGAATTTACCGTTCTGCACCTCGTCTAACTTTTTTTTTTATATCTTCGTCTTCTCTTTGCGTTTTTTTCAGTCGTGCGGTCAATCCACCTTCACACTCATCAATCGTCAAACATGTTGGCAGGGGATTACGACTAAGAGCATCTACATGCATCATGCTTTTGCCTGGTCGATGTTTAATTTTGTATTAAAACTCTTCTAATAACAAGGCCCACCGAGCCACACGTACACAAAGGTCTCTTTTGCTCATGGTTAACGTAAATGCGCGACAATCCGTTATTATCTTGAACGGTATACCAAGTAGATATACACGGAAACGCTTCAACGCTTTAATATTGGCAAGCACTTGTAACTCATAGCTTATGTATTTTTCTTCGTCCGGCGTCATCTTCCCGCTTGCAAAATATACTGGATGCAACAACGGAACGTCGCTATCTCATTGCAGCAGAATCGCTCCATAACCATAAATTGACGCGTCCGTATGTAATTCTTTATCTGCACCGACTCGGTATAAGCTTAATACCGGTCGTTCGCTCAATAAAATTTTCAACCTCGTGAACGCATCTCTCTCGACCGATCCGATACTAAATTTTACGTTTGCTCACAAAAGGTTTGATAATGGTCGCGCAATAGTTGAGTATCCCGGAATGAATTTCCTGAAGTATCCAGTAAGAGCCAGGAACGCTTGTATTTGACGTATATTCGGTGGTTCGGGGAAACACCGTACTGCTTCTGTTTTTCGTTCAGTAGGTTGAACACAGCCGCCGAGAAACTCGATTTTTTCTTGTAAAAAACAGCATTTTTTCCAATTTATTATCAATCCGGCTTTGCTTGCTGTTTTGAGAACCATCCCAAGATTTTCCAATCCCTTTTTCAACTCCATTAGACAGAACAATTGAATCGTCCATATACTTCAATAGCATTCTGTCTCGAATTAATTTTTGAAAGATCGAGTTTATGTATCGCTGAAAAAATGAAGGAGAATTACGAAGACCGAATGGTACTCTCAAAAATTCGTATTGTCCATCGGGGACAATGAATGCCGTATATTTTACGCTAGCGTCGTCCATCTGCACATGGAAGAATCCATTTTTTTACATCGAGTGTACTGAAGACTTTTGTATCCTGTAATTGATCCAATTGATATCCTCGATTGATGGCAATGGGTAACGATCTTTGATTATTTTTTATTTAGGAGTCGATAGTCAACGCATAATCTATGTGAACCGTTTTCCTTTTTCATTAAGACCACGGGACTCGCGTAATCGGAAGAAGAGGGTCGAACTATTCCATGCTCTTGCCATTCGTTAATTTGCTCATTCACTATATCTCGTTCTGACGGTGATAACCGTCTTGCTTTTTGATACACTGGCTCGTCATCCTTCAGGACAAGTTTCATTCTTACATCCGCGTCTACCGTCTTACTCGGATTGTAAGCTTCAATTAAGCTTGTCAGTTTAAGCCTCGTTTTACGTCTCTAATGTTGAGAAAGTCTACGTTGTTTACCTCTTTCTCGTTTTTCACATCGATTTGGAATATTTCCGGCTGGTTGTTTTCACAAATAGGTTTGGGAATCGGTCTGATGCTTATTTTACCTTGTTTCACATGCATTTCCACGGTATCAAGAAAGTGCGCTCCAATCAGTAATTTATGTTGCGATACCGCACGCATTAGTGATATGTCGCTTCCCTCGTCGATTAATGCTGCAACGTTCTGACCGTCTAATATAACTTCTTTCATACATTTTTTCCGTGGAGTGTGTACCACTGCACAAGCGCTCTTAGGTTCATTGTTTTTTTTTTCACACTTTGACGCGATATGTCCGTACTTACCGCATTTAAAACACTTTGTGCTTAATCCTTTCGTCGGACGTGCTGTACTCATATGATCTCGCATGCAGGGTTGCCACATTGGGCGATAAATCGCAATTTGGGCGACTGGGAGCGCCACTTTGCGACCAATTTTGGAAGTATTGCGACAATCGCAATTTGGGCGATTTAGATTTTTTCTAAACGATATTTGGGTGACCTGGGAGTTCTACTCTGGGACCAGATTGTGAGGTTATGCGACTGTTGTAATTTTGGCGATTTTGATATTTTTTGCGATATTTCGGTAACTTATCGATTAAACGGAACAGAAAAAGTTGAAACGAACGAATACAATTTTCAATCCCCGGAATTAAAATTATAACCACAATCTCTACTTTGGTTACATTAATCCATTAATCGGACCTGATAAGTAGGTACCATTTTTGGTACAATTCTGCTACACTCAACCCTAACACAATCGGGTAATGCTGATCTGAAAACTCGACTTTCTAGTGTTCAATTCCTCACTCTGGATTTTTTTTTTTTCCATTACATCGATCATATGCTCATATCATAATATAAACAGTCCATTTTTCGAATTCTTGGGACATTTAATTAATGTAAACTTATTACTAATTTTTTTTTCATTTTGTTTATGTAATTACATCTTCTGTGAATAATTGATACTATTTGGTGATTGGAAATACACACATATGGTGAAATGTTTCATGATTTTTGAACATTGGTTAGTTGTTCAAAAATCGAAACTTAGGATTTTTGAGATCCTCTTGCCTCTCGTAGACAGGTGTGCAGGTTCGTGCACTGACCGGCGAGCTCTTTGCTGGGAGTAGGAGTCACCTTCAGATTTCCCCGTCTTGCCCGTCGAGGAGATAACTCGACTCGGAAAGCAAGAACGACTACTCTCGTCCGGATCATGAGCAACCAGTGCTGCACTGTTATCGCCTCCTTCTTTACGCCATAGGGCTGAGCCTCACTACGGCGTCTCTAAGGATAGCGAACTTCTCGTGACGCAATCGGGCGAGGCCTCGCTATTGCGCCACCGTACTTTAATTGTACGAGAAGGTATATCCTCGATTGAGGATATCAGTGCTCCATTATTATTGTGAATGTGAATTTTGCGGGTAGGAATAAGGAGAGGGAGAATGGAAAGGTGAGGGAGCCTTATCGGCGTACGTGTGATGCTCCGCTGACGCGAGAGCACTCAGTCCGTCGCCCTCTGTCAGGATTTCTGTGAAACCAGAAATCGTGACAGGGGATAAGGCTGTCCCGTTACAATATATATTGGCGCAACTGCCAAATCCCGAATCCATTATTATTATTATGTGAGAAAAGAAGACAAGATGAGATTTGGTCATTTGGTCTTGGCGTGGAATCGAACTCAAAAACACATTTTATTCTAGTCGAATCCCCTGGCCTCGCATAATATTTTCTTTCTCCCACTCTGTCTTCAATGTTTATGTTTATGTTATGTGTGCTACGTTCGTGCTACGCACAGTATCGCTATAGATATCTCATTTTCACTCATGTAAAAACTCAGTATCTTGGAACACTCATTATCAATCTCATGTAATCTCACGGTTACTAAGGGTTAACTCATTGTTCTCAGGTTGTCGCAACGGTGCGCAATCACTAATAAAAGAGTGCATCGACATTTTAAACTCAGCTCAACACGTGGTTACGCCAAGCCACGTGCTCTCGTGCATATCTCACGGTTTCTCTCATTGATTCTCGTATTCGTAATTAATATAATTCGACTCACGGGTTTCAATCGTCTCTTAGAGACTTATCAATCATTCATAAACTCTACAAACTCATCGGACTCATTTGATTTTACTCAACAACGACTCATTTATCTCAAATAAATACAAGCGGTTTTCCGCGCACAACACAAGACTTTGTCCTGTTTTTATTTTCAACCTGCGTCGCGATCCTTAACACCCGGCAACTCAAACTCATCGTTCAATCTCAAACAACTTCATTATGTGTAGTGTCAAAAGAGACTTGGTAGAGTCTCGGGACAAGTATATTGACAGCTCTGTCGTCTGCTGGCCCGAGGCTCGCCGACCACTGACGAATCAGCGAGTCCCAAAAAAATTCGAAAAAAGTCCCAATTGGGACTCAGGACTTGAGCGGACAAGTAAGACCCAAAATAAGTCCCTAATAGGACTCTTTCCTCTGACGTCATGAGTCCCAAATCAGGAGTCAGAGTCCCAAACCGGGTTTTTTTGCGACTGACCTTTGACAAAATTCCCGTCTCCCACCGAGTGAGGGGAAAAAGTCCCATTTGGGACTCACAAGTGAGTCTTACTTGTCCACTAAAATCCCAAATCCCGAGTCCCAATTGGGACTTTTTTCGGGACTTTTTCCAGAGACTTGCTGATCGGCCAGGGAGACTATACTTTCTCTGAATAAAACGATTCGCGGTGGTGGGGGTGCAATTGGCATGTCATTTCGTTCAATTACGAAGCTCAGGAGTCATTTGATGCTTTGAAAATTGAACTGGAGACTAATTAAGAAATTCTCTATTGATTGAGCCCAAAACCAGCATAATTGATGGCGTAATTGCTGAGAAAAAACTGCACGGGCTCAAGATTATGCAAAAGTTACTAACACATAAAAGATTTAACGTGTCTGTATACAACACCATCAAAGGCCTCTTGATGCCAGCTATAACTCATTTTCATGAAAGCCGGTGTCCCAGCGGTCTTGGCGACGAAAGCAACAAGTCGCGATTGATCACGACTGATCATTCCCGTGTATCGACACAGCAGAAATTTTTCAATTAAGTGCAGTGTATATTTTAGAAAGTTGGATCGGGGTTTCATATGATCAGTGCGGGATGCGCGAGTTTGAAGTTATTCCGAAGTTCAGTGTAAGAATAAGTGTTAAGCTTTAATATATAGGATAAACATTATACATCTGTGAAAAATATCCATAAAGTGTTCCTATTATCCAGCCGCGAGAAATATAAGTTGACCTATAACTCCAAATTAGAAATTTTATTTCGAGAATACGTAATTATTGCAGATATATTTATTGATGACTTCGAATAAAAAATCGGAATAAATGTGTGCTACAAGATTATGTGTCTGTCGAAAATATTGATAACGTGTTTTGCATACCCAGCCGCAAGAATTATAGGTTCGTTAACCTGTGTCTTCGAATCAGGACTAATATTTCAATTCAATATTCAAATAAAAAATCGAAATAAATGTGTGCTGATTAGATTTATTATGTCATCATTATCTAATAAACTGTCAAATTTTTCTTTATGCTGTTTGGTCGTACCCTTTGGTCCATTTTTTGACTCATCGATACGAGTGTATCAAAATACCAAGTTTCATCAGTTTGTTGGAAAATATGTTTGCTGTGCATTTATACTTCTTCGCTTTCACTGCGGCAACATAAGTTGAAAGATTTGTTACAAAAAATTTTTAGTTGCTCGTTAATTGACAGGATAAAAATGTTTCTCATTGTGACCTAATGGATACACCCGAACTTTAAGAAATGTTTAGGGTTCAGTGTATGCTAAGTTATTCACTTTCCGCTTCGGTTGTGTATGATGAATTCAAAAACTTGTTTTGAAAAGTCTTCGCGTGCTTTTTTTCTGATAGTATCGAAATTGGTATCGGTGAGATACAGCGAGCACCTACAAAGTTTCACAACTGTACGACGCGACATGTACGTTGAGTCTTTCCACTTTCTATGTCTTATTGTAGCATTATTGGTTCATAAATTCATAACAAAAAGTCTTTGGCTGCTTACTTTTCGATGCGCTCAAAATTTTGTCTGCGAATAGCCGTGAAAACAACAGAAATTACTAAATATCGTTGAACTCAATGTGCACTATGTTCATTCACTTTCCTTTTCTACATGTGTCTACGTGTTTTCTACGTGGAACGAATAATCCCGGCTTTGATGCCACAAGATTTCGAGACTCATTTCAGGTTTGTCTTTCATCAGATTTGATTTTATGTATTGAAACAATTTGAATGGATAAGTGAT